>JAJPUD010000806.1:393774-461710 GCA_023553655.1 Myrmecobius fasciatus
CATTACTATTTAATATTGTATTAGAAATGTTAGCTTTAGCAATAAGAGAAGAAAAAGAGATAAAAGGAATCAGAGTAGGTAGTGAAGAAACCAAATTATCACTCTTTGCAGATGACATGATGGTATACTTAGAGAACCCTAGAGACTCAACTAAAAAACTACTAGAAACAATTCACAACTTTAGCAAAGTGGCAGGATACAAAATAAATCCACATAAATCATCAGCATTTTTATATATTACCAATAAAGTTCAGCAGCAAGAGATACAAAAAGAAATTCCATTCAAAATAACTGTTGATAGTATAAAATATTTGGGAATTTATCTGCCAAGGGATAGTCAGGAACTATATGAACTAAATTACAAAACACTTTCCACACAAATCAAATCAGACCTAGTCAATTGGAAAAACTTAAAATGCTCATGGGTAGGACGAGCGAATATAATAAAAATGACAATACTACCCAAACTAATTTACTTATTTAGTGCCATACCAATCAAACTCCCAAGAAATTATCTTACAGATCTAGAAAAAATAGTAGCAAAGTTCATTTGGAAAAACAAAAGGTCAAGAATTTCAAGGGGATTAATGAAAAAAAAGGCTGACGATGGTGGACTTGCTGTACCAGATCTAAAACTATATTATAAAGCAGCGGTCATCAAAACCATTTGGTACTGGCTAAGAAATAGAGTAGTCGATCAGTGGAATAGGATAGAATCACAAGACAAACTAGGCAATAACTATAGCAATTTGGTTTTTGATAAACCCAAAGACCCCAGCTTTTGGGATAAGTATTCACTATTTGACAAAAACTGCTGGGAAAACTGGAAACTAGTGTGGAAGAAATTAGGGCTTGACCCACATCTAACACCACATACCAAGATAAGATCTAAATGGGTTCATGATCTGGATATAAAGAGTGATACTATAAGTAAATTAGAGGAATGTAATATAGTTCACCTCTCAGACCTTTGGAGATGGAATAAATTTATGTCCAAAGAAGAACTGGAACTCTTAATTGAAAACCAGATAGATAACTTTGACTATATTAAGTTAAAAAGTTTTTGTACAAACAAAATCAATGCAGACAAGATTAGGAGGGAAGTAATAAATTGGGAAATCATCTTTACATTCAAGGGTTCTGATAAAGGTCTCATCTCAAAAATATATAGAGAACTGTCTCATATTTATAAAAATTCAAGCCATTCTCCAATCAATAAATGGTCAAAGGATATGAACAGACAATTTTCAGAGGATGAAATTAAAACTATTTATAGTCATATGAAAAGGTGCTCCAAATCACTGTTGATCAGAGAAATGCAAATCAAGACAACCCTGAGGTACCACTTCACACCTGTCAGATTGGCTAAAATGACAGGAAAAGTTAATGATGAATGTTGGAGGGGTTGTGGGAGGGCTGGGACACTGATGCATTGTTGGTGGAGCTGTGAACGGATACAGCCATTCTGGAGAACAATTTGGAGCTATGCTCAAAAAGTTATCAAACTGTGCATACCCTTTGACCCAGCAGCATTTCTATTGGGCTTATATCCCAAAGAAATCATAAAGAAAGGAAAAGGCCCCACATGTGCAAGAATGTTTGTGGCAGCCCTTTTTGTAGTGGCTAGAAACTGGAAATTGAATAGATGCCCTTCAATTGGAGAATGGCTGAATAAATTATGGTATATGAACATTATGGAATATTATTGTTCTGTAAGAAATGACCAGCAAGATGATTTCAGAGAGGCCTGGAGAGACTTACATGAACTGATGCTGAGTGAAATGAGCAGAACCAGGAGATCATTATACACGGCAACAACAGTACTATATGACAATTAATTCTGATGGACATGGCTCTCTTCAACAATGATATGTTTCAAACCACCTCCAATTGTTCACTGAAGAAAGCCATATACACCCAGAGAGAGGGATGCGAAATGTGGACCACAACATAACATTCTCATACTCCTTGATTGATGTTTGCTTACATTGTGTTTCCTTTATCTGATATATCGTTTGTGTAGATAAGATTTTTCTTGCACAACAATGATAAGTTTGGAAATATGTATACATATATTCGATTTGCCAATATTTTAACATAATTAACATGTAGTGGATATCCTGCTATCTAGGGAAGGGGTGGGGAAGTTGGGGGGAAAAATTTGTAACGGAAAGCTATGTAAGGGTTATTGTTGAAGAATTACCCACACATATGTTATGCAAATAAAATAAAATTAAAAAAAAAAAAAGGATAACTTGAAGGAGAGGAGAAAAGGGACAATCATATAGTAGGAAGGTAATATGTTACACAAACAAAAAACAACAACAAAAATCTAAATTATAACAAATTCTAAAGTATATTTACACTTCAAGTACATAAATTATACACTTCTATCAAGCTAAATGCCTTTTTAAATGACTTTATCAATGCAGTTTTTACAAATTATACATTAACAACTATAATTTAATTTGTCATATTCTAGAGTTAAACAAGAAACAAACAACAAAAAAAGATAAGAAGAATGACAAGGGAGCAGGAAACAGGTATATGGCCCTCACTGCATGTCAAACATCATGTTAAGAGTTTGTTTCCTTGCTGTCCTTTAATGGTGTCTTAAGCATAAATAATCTTATAACAAATATATTTTTCCTCTGCAACAACAAGCACATACCATGTTTAAAGTATTAAACACTTGTTTCTGTAGTGATTCAGACCCTTAAGAACACACACACACAATGATTTTGATGTGACAATAACTGTATTCAACTTCAATTAATACAAAATGTTCTTGCAGTTTTTCAGTCAGGCATCAAACTGCCATTCCATTTAATTCTTATAGAATGTTGCACATAAAACATTTGTAATTATTTTATGGCTTTATTAATTTCATATTTATAATTCTATAATATAAATTACTGCAAGAACTTAATGAATAAATCTTAAAAATATTATAAGTGGCATATTAAATTATAGGGATTTATAACTTTTTTTTTGGGGGGGTCGTCGATCTTTGTTTTTGAAAGGGGTCTGAGGAACAAAAAACTATGTTAGGAATCACTGCACCAAGTTACCTAAAGTTAGTTAGCCCATACCTGCAGGCCTTACCAATGTTGAAAACAAATACTGAAAAATCACTTTATATAGTAACACCTTTGATGACTGACAAGATCAGAGTAAATAAGAATGTGAGGAAACTTGGCTACTGGAAAGACATGAGACAGGGTACCATTTATAAAGAACAAAAAGAAAGCTAGTTTGGCTGGACTGCTGACTTTAGGAGGAAGAAATGGTCAATAAGGCTGTAAAAATATTTGTGAGAGGCAGCAGGGAGACAGTGGGGCTGACTGAATAGGGAAAGGCAATAGTAGGTCTGTGTTTAAAGAAAATACTTTTGGCATCAGTGTGTAGGATGGCCTGGGCTAGGAGACCAATTAGCAGGTTTTTGTAATAATTTAGACAAGAGGTAATGTGGGTGTAACCTAAGGTGGTAACTATTAGAAAAGGGGTTGGATGTGAGAAATGTTATGCAACTAAAAATGGCAAGATCTGCTAATAGTGTGGGATAGGTGGCAAGAAGAAAAATAAAGCATCTATATGAAGGTGATGAATCTGTGAGACTGGCAGGATGATGGTGCCTTCAATAGAATTAAGGAGGGCAAAAAAGGGATGAATTCAGATGTCTCATAGGTCAACCAGTGATATAGGAATAAAGCTCAGGGAAGAGAATGGGGCTGGATTTTTAGTTCTATAGACACAGAGATGATAAATTAAAGCAGGTGAGGTTTATCAGGAGGATAGACATAGAAGAAGGGAGGGCACAGGATTAAACCCAACCCAAACATAGGAAGCAGAATATAAAGGATGAATCAGCAAAGAAACTGGAAGAGTGGTCAGACAGGTAAGAAGAGAACTAAGAAAGAAGGGGAAAAAAGAGTACTTTATGGGGAAGTAGTATGCTATGAAAAAAAAAAAGGTTATCACTTGGTAGTCAGAATTCTGCAAACTCCTCTGAAAATAAAAGAACTACAGTAATCTTGGTGAAAGAAACCATGGCCTTTAGAAATGTCCCTAAGCCTTTCCCCTTGGTGAGACCTATCAGATCTTGTAATCTGATGGTATCATTTTTAAGTGCCAAAGTCCCTCTTCCCCTACATGATGAAGCAGAGACCTAGACACCTAAAGTAAAGGGAAATATTTTCTCCATTCACTAATAACTACTAAAGCATATAAAACAGTATCAGGAAGGAAACCACTTATACCCTGACTGAAGGGGACTTACCAGAAGCTGTGTAGCGCACCTGTCGAACTGCTGTATTCAATTTAATGTCCAGTCCTTCTGCCAGGGCCACTGGTACACAGGAGTAACCATTCCTCACAGTCAAGTGACTTCCAGTAAACTCAAAATCATCATCCTAAAGTGAAGGGTAGAAATGTTATCTTTAGACTTTCCCAAAGGAGAAAATGTCCTCTTTTACCAGAGAACAGCCACTTACTTGTACCATGCTCTGCCAATTCTAAAATAACTAGAAGTCTCTTATCTCTCATAGGAGAATTTGCCAGTATTGTTGAAACAGTAATGATGTTACTGTATAGGAAGTGAAGAACAGCCAGGCACCTTAACAGCCCAAGTTGACAGACAAACTGAAGGCATTAAGAGAGATCTGTGAGTGATACACATTTGTTACTGGGATATAGCTTCTGAACCTCCTAATAAAAGATGGTGCTCTCTTACAGAGACATCCCATCCATAGGAAAGAGTTACGGGCCAGATAACCTGCAATACTATGTGTCCTATAGTTCCATTTTTTTTGGTGAGGGAGGCTTCTTGTCCAAATTACAAGTTGACTGAATGAAGTGGGAACAAAATCAGTTCCATTCCTGAAGCACACTGACTCCCCAGTCAAAGGCGGCAAATGGCTAGAAAGACATAGTCTAAAACACTTCTCTAACACAGATGTTATCCAAGAAGCCCAGTTTATATAATTAGCAGAACATAAGAGTTACTGATTTTATTCTTAACTGATCTTAGTCTTTTGAGGATGCCTTTTTATAATTTATTAGGTAGCTTAGCTAAGAAAACACATCAAAAATGTTTCTTACTTGCTTCAATGTCTCTGTACAAAATTCCTGTTGGGAGACTGAACTCTAGCCTTATTTAAATTCACTGATGGATTCTGAGAAAACCTACAAGTATCATTTATATAAATAAGCTGAACCTTCAGATAATAGAGCATCTGCCATAAGGTAAAGTCTGAGAACATTTAGGTATGATGCCAATAAATAGCAATTCAAAACCTGTTTACAGGGGAAAACTGACTATGAGAAAAAAATGAGAAAACCTAACATTTTCCTAGAACATTAGGGAAGAGCCCATGCCTCAGGGTGGCCACAAAAAGGATTCTTTCTCCAGATATGGATACAAGGGAGTCTTTTTTTTTTTCCTGGTTTGTCTAAACAGCTACAATCTTTTATAGACAACATATAACACAGGTGATGAATTACCTGGTCCCAATGTTTAAGGGAGAGGGTAGACAGAGGTGTGGCATTAGCAAATTCGAGATTTGCGAAGTGCCAATCGAGGATCTGCCTGTCTCTTGAGGACAAATACACATCACTGCAAAATAAGAACAAAAAGAGGCAATGGTTGGAGCAATTCTCAGGTAACTGCCTGATCTTGGTGCTAGGGGCTGATCCTTCAGGAGAATATCTGTTGATCAAACAGACAAAAATGCAGCCTCGGACAGAGAATGAGAGTCCAGAGTTTCTCGCCAGTTTCTCACCAGCTGCCTGCTCCTCTCACATAGGTATCTTCATTCCTAGCACTGCTGTCTGGCATAGTGCCACTTCATATATTAACTAGGGAGGAGACAGAGATCCAGGCAAGAAGGAAGACCTGAGACTGACTAGTCAGATGACAGTGGGATAGGTGGAAACTCTAGCCTTGATGGGAGAACAGGGATTATCACACCACTTCCCAGGACTGTTGTGAAGAGAAAGAGATATATATATAAAGCATTCAGCAAACTTAAAAGTGCTAGATAAATGCTGTTATTACTCTTATTTTTACTTATTACTTGAGCTACCTAATTCACAGGAGGCATCATGAAAGGCATATTACCCAAAACCTTAACTTTACAAATATAACTAGGAACTACAGTGTTATTTTTTTTTATAATAAGCCACTTGTTATACATTTCATGCATACTTCAACATAAATGTATGTAATAAATATCATTCAGTCAACTAACTTGGGGACTAAACAAATGCTAGTTTGAGAGACACCACATCTTTTTATCTTCTATTTCCATAACAAAATGAAAACCCTATATTCTATCATTTCCTTTAAAAATCTACCTGAGACAGAAAAAAAGTCAAGACCACAAGTCCAAGTAGTTAATATATATACACAAATAAAAACAAATGAGCATTGGCCTTGGAGCCAGAAGAGACTGGACCTGAGGGATGCTGCCTCCTTCACAGAATACGGGTCAAATGCTCTGAAAACTGCTGTTCTGCTTATAGCTTCTCAGCCTATAAAACAACAAGATGTTGGCACTTTGGCCACATAGCACTCTGCGAACGTGGGGCCTTACCTTGGAGGGTTGGCTTCCAGTTCTTGTAACTTCTCTTCTAGTTTTACTTGTGTTTCTGCCAGTTCATCATATTCCTAATCAAATCAAACATAAGCACAGTTTATCACTATATTCTCAAGAGCTGTCATTTCATGGACACTGCCCTTCATGAATGCTGTGATCAAGCAATCCATCCCTGAGTAACCAGTCATCCTTGCAGGGCTGAGCCATTGGGCAAGGCTGCTCCCCCAATAACAGCCCTGAACATGGGTAGAATCTCCCAATGATCAGCACAGAAGATGCTGAATGAATGCTTATTGACTTGAATTGAGAGCTTGAGCTCTGCTGGCACTTCCTTTGAGAACTCACAGTCAGGGCTGTACCATGGGAAGCTTTTTACAAAAATTATGATAAGATTATCAATTAGTTCATTTACATAGAATATAACAACTATTGGGGATTGAGGGAGCTAAGACAAAAGGGGTCTCATCCCCATACTATGAATTACTGCCAAGTTTTCCCTAATTAAGCTCAGGGGGTCTGTTATGTACCTTGCACAGTGCTGTGAGATCCCGGTGTTTACTTTTCACAAGGAATTCTGCGGTAATGTCTCGAGGTGGCTTTACTTCAGATGCTTCTTTATATTGCTGATGCAGCTCTTTAATCTTTTCTTTCAAATTCACCATCTATGAAATAAAATTATTGGAAACTGAACTGTTACATCCTGAGGTCACCTAACTGATGGTGAAATCAGGAATTTTTCTGGGTTGGCAAGTGGAAACCGGATAGCCTTTGTTTGGGTATGTCAGAGTGGGGACTCCTTTTATGATCTGAATCAGGAAGGAAGGTTCCTTCCAAATCTGAGTTTATATACTGTGGGTCATATCAGTTTCAAATAAGTCACCAGAAAGAACCTCACCTTATTAAGAAGTTCTTTCAATTCTTCCTGAGTCTTTACTATCTTTTTCCAATGTTCGATCTGCTCATCTTTCACATGTTTCTCCTGTAACCTAAAGAAGAGATTATGAAGCTTAAGTAGCCAGAACATCATCCAAATCAGCATGGGGCTTGATTGTAACATTCAATTTAATTAAGTCCCTACTACATGAAAGGCATTATACTACATGCTTGGGAAAACACAAACAGGGCAGGATATTATATTCTTTATACTGTGAAAGCCCACCTGTATTCTCTTAAATTTTCAATAAATACACATAACTCAATTTATGCATGAACCACTCTCAAAGATTTTATAAAAATAAGAAAAAGTTGGCAGGTGTTTTCATGTTTGTTGTATCTCCTCAATCACCTTTTATTGAGAAGTAAAAAAAAAAAAAATTTTGCATAGTCTCTTCTGTTCTTTCACAACCTTCCTTTCTTTATTTTGATAAAGGGCCCTTGATTAAAACTGGAATCCAGGTGCTTTGACTTAAATCCAGCCTTCTTTCCATTATATTTATTATAGCTGCTGCTTCTGAATACAAGAAAGAAATTTCATATATGTTTGAAGTGTTTCTTCTATTATTTTTCTAGGAGTAAGCTAACAAGTTATGTTAAAATTCTATTCAATCATTCAATCATCTGAACCACAATGACTACTGTCATTTATTAAGGGCTTCCTATTGAAAGAACTGTGGGAACTGAGTGATCAAAACTGACTCCATCTTGTAAAAATGACTATTTTGAAACCTAGATTTAAATTTCCTGAAAGTTCTACCTGCTTGCTAATTATGGGAATTGAATGAAAGACTGTTTCCCATGCAGAAAAATCTATCTATTCAGTCTTTCCCCTTTCTAACTTTAGAAACCCAATTTTGTCCTCCTAAGGAATGAGTTTCCCTTAATCTGTCCTTCAATTGGAAATCAGATTATTTAATACTGTATCCTAATTTATGTCTTGTTAATCGTTTTCTTTTATTGAACAAAAATCTGTCTCCCCCTATATTCAAGGATTCAATGCCACATCAAGGAGCCCATGTCCTGATTTGTTGTGCACCTGGCATGCACTGAGCTAAGCTTGGAAGTTTGAAACTTCTGTTTCTTCAGCTATAGGTTTTCAGAAACTTTGTCATTGGGATAAGTATTTGCCAGGATGGTTTACTTCTACCTTGTTTTTAAGAGAATGATGGGTTCTGACAATAGTAAAAGATTGAAAGGTTCCTCCTTGGAAAAATTTCTTTTGACACAAAACCAAGGGAAGAAAGTATAGTTAAGATACCCCCTTAGGAAAATTCTTAATGACCTGGAAAACAGGTAGCTTTCCAAACAGGAGTGGAGGAGGTGTCTAAAAGACAGAGCTCTCAAATTATGCTAAGATTTATTTTAAAAATCCAAAAAGGTCTGAAGTTTGGCCCAAAGAAGGAATTTCCAATTACTGTTTTGGAAAACTGTATGTCCTCACCTTTTCTTTTATTTTGTCTTTGTAAAATGCTCAGCAAAATCTTTATCTTTTGTCATATTTAGTATTGTTGGTAGATTCTACTACCTTGAAATATTTCTAAAAAAAAATGCAGCCAGCCAAAAAGGACCATTTAAAATTTCAGCCAAAGAGAATGCTGGAGATGATTTATAAAGTTTCAGAGTTTCACATATGAAACAATGATATTAAACTCTCTGTCCCAGTAAGCAGAGACTACTTAGGCTTACAGTGGGAGACTAGGCTAAAAAGAAAAACAAACAAATCAAAGAAAGGAAAACTTTTTTTTTTCTGGTTTGCAGAAATTTGAGGCATTATAAATGAATTAGAGATTTCAAATTATGGTAATTACTAAAAACATCTTAGTAGATTTTGAAGGTATGGAAATAAGAGATTGGAGGTTGGAGACTAACCATTTTAAGAACTCCTGAGACCTTTGGGTAATTCCAGGAACTCCCTCCCTTTTCTTTTTTTTCTGATAAGGCACTTAGGAAAAGTTTAATATATGCTGAAATATTTTTGCAAGTTTTGGGGCACCACACTGAAAGATTTGTTAATTTTAAGAAAAAATAAAAATTAAAATCTGTATAAGGAATAAATAGTCCTTAGATCACTTTTCTCCTTAAGATCAATAGAGCTATTGTTTCTGTGTGAAGAATAGGCAGTCTGAAAGTAATCTCAGAGAGAAGGAAAAAAATTGGTTATGTGTTTTGGAATTTAAATTTTATCTGAAATTCAACTAGCTGCCTCTTGCTCAAAAAAAAAAAAAAAAAAAAAGCAAGAAAAGAGGGCTCTTGCCTTTTTCTTGACCATGAAAAGAAAAAAAAAAGCTTGTTTAAATCAGGAAGGAACTTAAAAGATGAATAAAATTTAATTAAAGAATAAAAAGGGGGATAAACTGAAAAAAGACCTGCTTGGGAGGATACTCCCATCTCCCCCTCCCCCCACTCTTCCCAGCCCTGCCAGAATCCAGAACTTTGTTCTGGATAACAGGGATAGATATTCACAAAAATGAGGTGGATGAGAGTGAGAGGTGACCAAGAAGCAGGAATGTCTTTTGAGAAGGCTGATGTAGAACTTTCAAAACTTTATCTAACAGAACTATTGTTTAGGTAAAAGAAAAACAAGGTCAACAAACAAAATGAAAAAGAAACCATGTATTTATAAGCTCTTAGGAAACCAGAAAAGCAGCAGTATTGCAATTTATCAGGGTTGTGTAAAATTTTGTGCTCAACTGCAAAAGAGAAATTTTATGGAATAAGATTAGTTATTTAGATAGTTTAGAATATGATTAGGAATATTCTAATACTTTGCCCCTGAAAGACCATTCTGGGGATGTAATTTCCAGTCTCTGGAACCTTGCGAGCTCCAAACAAAAGGATGGGAATGAGAGGCTTGAAATCCGAGGGTCCCTATCTTTTGCCTGGGTTAAAATTAAAAAGCCTCAGGGAAAGAGAGAGTGGGGATAGGTTATTAAAAAGGAAATAATGTGGCTCTTTAACTAATTTTTGAGAGAAAATAAAAAGTTTATGGAAAGGTGAAAGTATTACTGTGAACCTTGATAAATGAACTAAATGTTAACTCTGGGCTCTACTTTTTAAAGTACAGGTGCCTAATAATTCTGGAAAAGATTTAATTTTGTGGTTATAATTTATATTTGATTCGGTTGAGATTGTCCTGTAACTAAATTATGATATGGTGACATGTTTTCCTGTTAACAGTGGCATCAAAATGCAAGAAAGTATGGATCAGGGAAATCTGAATTACATTCTAGTCTCGGAAATTTATTAGGTATGTGATCTTAAATTAGCCATCTTATTCATGTTTACTTCAGTTTCCTGATCTGTAAAGAAAAAAATAATGGTACCCTCTTCTTCCCAGGATTATTGTGAAGATCAAAATGATATAATGACTGTGCCATTATAAAAATGTTAAATACTGTTATTGTTTCTTTGATATAACAAGATGATTCTGCACTGACTTTTGGATGTGATTAGTATAATATGCCAAAAGCGATAAAATGCACAATTTTTTAATATAGATGTGCAAATGCTATTGACTGAACTGATCTCATCTTGATCAACAATAACTTGCTTTATGTTTTAAAAACAAGATTTTGTATATGTCATTGCTGTGTTTCTAACTGTCTTATTTTGTGAAATTTAAGAAATCGTTTTAGAATGTTGTTAGATAAATAACTTCTCTTACAATCTGGATGCTGTTAGATTATGAATTGCTGCATTTTGCAAAATCTTAAGTTCTGAAATTTGAGAAGCCAGAATCAAGAAAACAGAATCCCCTCTCCCATTCCTTGTCAAAAAGGGAAAGGAGGGGAGATATTACTTATAAAAATTATGAAAACAAATAAAATGGTTTAAAGATGTAATTTCAACACATTAATATGAATCAACTAGCAGATATTTGCTCTATATCTGAAACCACAAAATGTGATTAGTTTTCATTTATAAATTCAATTATAAATTTGGATAAGTGAAACATAAACATTAGGGAACCACGAGAAAATGCAAGTGAAACTTTGCTACTTGAGATAAAAACTCTTAGGACCATATTTTGAGTTTTGATTACAGGAATAGTTGTTTGAATTGTCATGAAGCCAAAAGTACAAAATGGTATGTGCTGAAGACTGAGAACTCCTACAGGTGGTTATCTGTCTTTGGGAGAAGTTGAGGAGATGACTTTGGAGTAGCCTAAGGCAGAAGCCTCTTGACTCTGTTTCCCCATTATGTTATTTCCTTTCTGAAAAGAAAAATTTCCCACCTGGTTAAACCTGAACCTTGCTTTTGATATCCTGTGAATAATATAGAGTTTTATCATCTGACTAGCTATTATAACTCATGCCTGGAATCACAGCTAAGGGAATTTTTCCTCCATATCCTCTGTGCCCTTGAGGAAATAAGTCTCAAAACTGTTATAACTATATCCTTCCTTTTTCTTTCATAAAAAAATTTCTATAATCAGAGAAAATGAACTATAGAAGCTTTGTAAACATGACATAATATCTACAAATTAATAGAATGATATTGGATTAGGCAAAATAATATGACAAAGACTAATATGATTACATTGTTTGTTCTAAGAACTATATACATACGTATATGGTTGATTTTCAAATGTACCTAAGCTGGAAATTCTGGCTTTGATTATGTTCTAGCAACAAATTCTCAAAATTAGATTAAGGATTTTGCTACTAAAATAGCACTGATAATTGTAAAGAAAGTAAAATTATCTTCTCATTACAATGTATCTAATAATTTTTTTTTTTTTTGCTTTTTACTGAGGCAATTGGATTTAAGTGACTTGCCCAGGGTCACACAGCTAGGGAATGTTAAGTGTCTGAGACCAGATTTGAACTCAGGTCCTCCTGACTTCAGGGCTGGTGCTCTATCCACTGCGCCACCTAGCTGCCCCGTATCTAATAATTTTAAAAGAGAAAGTTTCACTTCTTAAATTAGGCCCTCAGGCATTTTTTTTTTTTTTAAGTTTCTTATAACAGGTACTGCATTTAAATCTGAAATTTCAGGTGAATTATGGGTTCCTAATTTGATATTCTTCTTATAGCTCTATTGTTAATAGGTTCAACATCATGATAATTTTCACCACATGAATTAGCATTAAAAAACCAAATTTAAAAGACTGTACTAAATCGTATTAATTGTGTTATTGGCAGATTTTAGCAGAATTACCCAGGAATCTTTGGAACTGGAGCCTTCAGTGCTGTTCTGAGAATGAGGTCTATTCCTGAATATACAAAAGAAGATATTTCCAAGGACAAAACAACTACCTAGGACATTTGGGATTCAAAATGAAGTGATTAAATAGATACTGGGAGTGGGTTTCAAGGGTACCAGAAGACTTGATGCTATTTAAAATATTGATGATCATCACTGATTTGCTTTAGCCTTTTGTTTCATGGTATTTGATGAAGTTTTTTTTGGTAAGTCTTCCTTCTCAAAATTAGTCCACTATGAATCTTGAAGCTTTATCTCCAAAACTGATTTAAACCATTAAAGTCTATTTAATAAAGTTTGTATATCATTTTTATTGTACTTAGACTGTTAGCTGTTGTACTAAGCCATGCAAGAGGATGCTTCCAAGTGATCTTTTCTTCGTATATAATGTTGATTGTGAACACAAGCACATTAAACACCTCATAAATTTGGCTTATACATAAGTGATCCATGGGGGAAGGGGAAGGAAGAAAGAAATTAAGAGAATTTTGGGAACTGTATGACCCAAATTGATTGCAGCTTTGTGACACTGATTCCATTTTGAGATCTAACTTTTCTTTTCCTATAAATTCCACTTGCTTGCTACTGTGGGAATTGAGTGACATCCTGTTTCACTCACATCCAGAAAAGACTACCTGGCTTGCTCCCCTCTTCCCAACTTTTGAAACTCACTCGTCCCCCTCCCAGCTCAGCCCTTAATCTTTCTCCAGTTAGAAACCAGATTTCACCTGCCATACTATGTGCTAAGAGCTATGCTTAGCCCTGGGATTACAAAGAAAATAAGAACAAAAATAATGACAGTCCTTGCCCTCAAAGAGCTCATACCTGTAAAGTGCTTAACCCAGTATCAAACAGAGAAATTGCTACAGAAATCTTGGTTTGAATGATGGTTATTGTAATAAGTGAGACATGTAAACAACATGTAAGTACATATAAAATAATGGAAGGTAATAACAGAAGGTACTAAGACCTTGGGGAAATGGGCATAAGTCTCTTGCAAAGGTGAGTCATGTGCTAGGTTACATATGGAAGGAAGCCAGAGAAATAAGGCCGAAGACATGAGGGGCCGGCGCACAGAGAGAAGAACAATTCTATACGCAAGCAACAGCAAGGAGGGTATGAGGAGAGGAATAAAAGGTATGAAAACTGGAAAGACAGAAAGACAGAAAGGGGTCAGATCATAAAGATCTTAAATGTCAAAAATGTTTCCATTTGATTCGAAAGGCAATAGACAGCCACTGGAGCTCACTGAACAGCAAGGTATTGTGGCTAAGGCCTACAGATTCCAATGGGAACATTATTGTCATTGATCTTAAAAACAAAGCCCAAACTTATTGTACTTTTGTATTTTCATTTCACATAGGGCACATACAATAACCAGACTGGATGAAATATGTGTTTAGGATACTGTCTACCCTACGTATATTTAATTTTTCAAATCATAAAATATTGTAGGACTGTAGTATTATGTTAAAATAAAAATGTACAGTAGCTTTAAAAAACAAAAAACAAAACAAAAAAAAACCTCAACAAAAACAAATAACTATGTAAGTACCAGTCCTGGACGCAGAGCTCTGCCCCAGCAGAAATAGTGCTTGGGGCCTCCTCGCCCTGGAACATCCCGACACCATGCCAGCCCCCTTTCTCCCTCTGGTGAGCTCCTCTGGGAAGCTTCCAGGTGGAAGAGGGAGTTCAATCAGCCATCTTTCATTTCCCTTCCTGGTTTGCTTTTGACCATCATCCTTCGGCCTCCTTGAGGCAGGTACTTCTCGTTACTACCTTCTGGCTCCATTTAGCTCCTCTGGATGTGCTGCCTTCTCCCAATGGAGTGTAATCTCCTTGAGGGAAGGGACTGTCTTTTCCCCTTGCTTTTGTATCCCTAGTGCAGAATAGAGGGCCTTTCACACACTGAACACACACTTACTGCTTGCTGCATATCCGACAGCCTCGTTTTTCTCAAAACCTCTATGAGATAGGTGGTAGGAATAAAAATTTCCCCTCATTTTATAGAAGAATAAGCTGACCTGCTCAAGATGACCCAGGTGAGTGAGGGAAGCAGGATTCTAAGTCTGAGCACTTCTTACCCAGTACCCCATACTCCTCCTCCAGGTACTTACTGGATGACGACCTCCAGGGCTTGGCCAAGTGACACAGGCTTATTATTGAGGACATTGAAGTCTAGCTGATGACTGAGGTAGGAGGTAGCTTCCAATAGTCGATTAAATTCTTGTTCTACCATTTCATCTTTTTCTTTTGGAACCTGAAAATCCAAAGAATAATGGGGTTTGTCCTCATAATGGAGAAACCATAAACAAACACAAAACTGTCCATAAAACATCACAAAATCAGGAAATGCATAATCTGGAAGGGGTAAATTTGGTTCAAGTTTACTTTCTTCTATCATTCCATTAAATCAGATTATGAAAATGTACTGTCTGTCTCTGACATCCCCCTTCCAGAGATGGGACTCTACCCACAGAAAGAGGGCAGGTCAAAAGATTTTACACGTGCTAACGGGACTGTTACATGAAGCAAGACTTGCACTGGAGCTGACATGCACTGGGCTGAGCTGGCATGCAGAACAACACACAGGGAAAGCCCCAGAAAGCAAAGGATGTAAAACCAAGGCCTTGGAATGTTTCAAAAAAAACCGGGTTTTTGAAAAGGGAAAAAAAAAAAAAACCGGTAGGGCATTTGGAGAAAAGCTCCAAGAATTTTGGAAGCCCTAGCCTGCTTCCTCACAGGATTTCAGCTGAGGAGAGGAGGATGAAGAGGGTGAGCAATGGCTGTTGACGGTGGAAGAACAAGGGTCTTGGAGTTAGGACACATGGGTCTCAGTTCCCATCCCAGTTCCTTGCCTGGGAGCAAGTCAGAGAGGGGACATCTCGACTTGTATTGCCTAGCTCACAAGGTTGTTGTGAGAAGAGTGCTTTTGTAAGCTGAGAAGCACTTTCTAAGTAGGAGATGTTCTCTGAAGGGCGTTATCAGCATTTTCCTTGCTTTTTTCTTTTGTGACATCAAGAAATGTGCACTGGAGCTAACTTGTCCCAAGGTTTTCATGAGTACTTAAGAAAATGATGGCTGAAGAACCCAGAGAATGGGGCCTAGCTGGCACAGAGGCAGAAGGAGGGCCCTCACCCCCCCTCATCTCACCCTATCCTGGGATAACAGCCTGCTACCTGCTCTTGCACCTCATGGTACTCACAGGGCTGATGTTTGCCCATATACTGAGCTGACAGCAGTTGTAGCCATGGCATTTAGTAAATGACAGTCACAAGGGGAAGAGTGGACATGCTTGGAATTAGCACTTCCGCCTGAACAACCTGAACCCCCCTCCTGTTGGAAATGGGGCATCACTAGGGTTCAAGTTTGGAGTTTTCCTTTGTCAACAACTTGGCAGGTGTTTCAGGGTGAGTTCAGCCTTCCTTCTTAAGTACAAAGACTAAAATGAGCTTCTGTAGTTGTTGGAAAGGATGTGTGAATGTGAATGGTACAGTCAGCTTTAATCAGTAAAGAACCATAAAATGGGGTCACCAATGCTCCCTAGCTCAGGAGCAATTTCCTCAATTTTCTCTTAAAAATCTTTTTTTTTCTCTTCTAAATGGACTGGGCTGTTTCAGAAAACTGGGATTTGCTCCCTTCCCAATTCACTAAGCAATTATGGATCAATTTTTATGGAGCCATAATGAAAGTTGAGCACCAAAGGAAAGAGAAAGAGCTAGAATTCTGTTTCTGGACACCTAAGACATGGCTGATTCTACAGCAGGCTTAAAGAGAATTAGCTGAGCAGCATCAAATCCTGGAAACAGGGGTAGCAGTGCTACTCCTAAAAGTCCTTCCAGGACAGTAGGAGAAATGAAGCAGGGCAGGGCTTAAATGTGGACATCCACTTACTCAACTGTATTACAACTGGCTCCCCACTACCTCATCATGCTTTTTGAGGAGGAGGGAACTCCTTATGAGTGGAACAGATATTCTAAAATTCCTCTCAGGAATTCTACATTAAGATCTACCTAAATTTTACATTTCCAAGCTATTGCCAGCTCTGACACTACATTCTAATTTTCTAAGATTCTGTTACTTATACATCATAATTTGGTGGACCTAATACTATGATTTACTCACTCAATCTAGAATCATGGAAAGAAAATAGGGTGCTTTTTGTCATTATCATAGTGGTTCTTAATATGAGAAATAACTGAAATTAAGAATTGCCCAAAGAAGCATTATTAAAGTGGTTTTTGACTTGAGTTATCCATGTCCTCTTCCATTATCGTGGAATAAGTAAGTGCAGCACAGCCTCATACTAACACTGAAATAACTTCCTGCTTCAGTTCCTATAGGGATCCTGCAAAGTGTCACATGATATTTCTGTACATGCTAGCTAAGCTTGTGAAAACTTTTCAAGGAGAAATCTCCTTAGGCAGAAAGTTTTTCCCCCAAGGTGTTTCAAAGGAATCACTCAGCATCATGAAAAACTAACATTCCAGGACCTTTTATCAGGAATTGTGATTTCCAAAGACCGAGTAGTACCGGAGTGGTCAAGTTTCCATGGCTTGTTATTGTTTCCTCTTAAAGAAGGAAACCTTATTCACTTGTGATATTTTTGCTGGGAACATAAAATCCTTATCAAAAGGATGATGTGGTGACAGAAACAGAAAGGCTACATCCTCAAATGCCTCAAAAAATGAGGCATTTTCAATACAAAGATATGCAAACAGTAGCGATTAAAGCTCTTCCAGTACAAACTGGATGAAATGTTGCTTTAAACAAGCTTTAATCTTTAAAGTTGGGATGGCAGTCACATGGGACAAGTGATACTGAAAAAGTCTTGCAGCACTCAGGATCAATAACTGGGCTCGAGGGTTTGTGGTTGAGAAATATTTAAAGGGACACTGTCAAGGTTAGTGGGACCAAATTTACCCTCTTTTTTTCTCCCCTTCAAGTAAGTGATTGCTAAGTTTGTGTAATTCATTATACTTTCTCCTTATGTCTCCCCACCATCAAAAAAAAGTTGACGCTTACATGCGCTCAATAACAAAAACTCAAATAGTACTAGCCCGACACTCAGGAGCAGCCCTACAACAACAAACCAGCGTGAATGTGGGATGATGAGGAACTCTGGGAGGGAAACAGATTGAAATTTCAAGCTTCTAATGGGTTATTATAAACAGTGAGGAAAATGATTTGAAAAAAATTATGAAAAAAATACCTTGACAGTGTCCTTTTAACCATTGCAGCAGAGAGAGAAATAAACTGTAAATAACAGCCCAACAGCCACGTCAAGTTTAGTTTTGTACATCAGCAGTAAAATTAACAAGTTTAAAAAACACACAGCATGACAGAAGCAGTCTGTTAGCCGCAAAAGCTGTGAACAACCACCAGGGAAATAAGGTGTACATTATATATGTATATACACTAAAAAGAAAAAAAGAAAATGGAAAAGAAAAACAAAAAAGGAAAAAGGAGGGAAGGGAGAAGTCAAGACAAAGAAATGGCCAAAAAGGAAGGCAGAGTCTTAAAAGGAAGGAAAGGTTAGGGTGGGTGGCAAGAAGCACTAAAGAGTAAGAACAATGCAGGACTAAATAAAACAATATATTAAGGAAAAATGAGGGGGGGAAAAAAAGCAGATGACAGACCAAAAAGATTGCTGCCCCACTGGAATAAATACTACAGGATGACTTGTCTGCATCTCTAGTATACCAATGTAAACATGTGGTTTATTAAAACTTTGAGAAAATGGCACAAACCATATCATTAATGAAATCAGGACCCACTAATCTCTGCCACATCCAGCAATATAAAGGAATGGTAAAAGGGAAATGGATGGAAAAGGGTATCTCCTCAAAGAGGCTTCATGTGCTAAATTAAGTTTAAAGGAAAATTTAGATAAATAAAAGAACTGGTTCTATTAAGAACATAATTTTGAAAGAACACTAAATGGACAGATATCTTGGATTTCTTATTTTCTTTTAGGACATGTAGATTCCAATTTCTCCCATCTTAGATCAATTTCTAAGGTAGGAGAACATGTATTTAGGAATGAGTTGACAGTGAAAAAAAGTTCAAAGATTACTAAACCCAGGCTAAACAAATATTTAACTAACTAAATCTCTCCAAGGTCTTTTCCCTCTCTAGGACTACAACTCAAGGTGTCAAAACAGAATAGTTTATTCCTTTCCCTTCAATAACTTGTGAGAAGTTGTATTATTTCTATAATTTCACATGAAATGTTTCTTGTAAATAGGCAATCTTCAAAAGCAGAAATGTTGAACACAGTAAAAGCTTGATTAAAGCAAAACCTATAGGATCTTCATTTTTAAGGACAATTCCTAATTCTCAAACCATTACCTTAAAAAAGGTATCAACATAAATGACCCTTAGAGATTCTCAAAGTAACATTTCAAAAATAGTTCAAAAACCAAGTTCTGGCTACATCACTTACCAGAGGCTAATTAAGCGATCTTGCAGATTAAATCTGATAACTCATTTAAGCAACAGCTCTAACACTGCAAATTTTACTATCTACTTGACTGAACTATAGTACCATACTTAACACTGTGGACAATGAAGAGAGGAGCAACTTGCTCTACACTGAAACAGCATCAGGAAGGATAGTATATAGATGCTTTATTGGCTCATCATCATGTAAAAATATTGAGACAGATCCACTGGAAGCATGAAAAACACAAGAGACACTGAGTAACCAACCACCACATATACAGTCATTCTCTCTCTCTCTCTCTCTCTCTCTCGTTTGTCTCTATCTCATTCTCTCTCTCTCTCTCCCCTCTCCCCTCTCCTTCCCTCTCCCATCTGTCTTGTCTTTTCCCTCTATTTCTCTCTCAGACATATACTTTCCTTCATGTGATCCCATTTTGTGGCCTGGAGAATGTTACAGTTAATGAATTCTAAAGACATATTAGTCTCACAATTATAGACTACTATGATTTGTTAACTGTCAGATACAGTCCACAAGCCTGAGAAAGCCTTGCTCTCGTTATAGATTAGGCTAGTATGATGGAGAAACTGAGAAAAAGGAATCTATTTGCTTTCCTACCTTTGAAAAGCTCATTCTATAGAATTATACTTAAGATAGCACACAATTCTTTCCCAGATTGGAAAACCCTCAGTTAAGAAGTTACTCTTGTAATATACCTTCAGTGCTTTATATCTAACTCCCAGAGAGATTGTAAGGATCAAATGAGATAACAAATGTAAAGTGTTTTGCAAAACTTAAAGCACTATATAAACACTAGTTATTACTGTTATAATTATTATTGCACACGGCAGCTTGTTAAGTGAAATGTATATAAAGTTGAATGAGTATTGGAATCCACTGCATTTGACTCTAGACAAAATGATAAATAAATAATTAACAGAAAGAAGAAGATTCAGAGGAAGCCTCTGACAGACCAGAATAGCTGTGAGGTCTACTAGTACTAGAATGGAAACCAGCTATCATGTCCAATGATAGCAAGGATGAAGGGAAGGCAATTTCCATGCACCAAGATGAGACTGTGCCTTTGGGACACAGGTGAACAGAAGAGGAGGAACAGTAGACTGCCATCTGCAGGCCTGGCTAAAATAGAGTAATCTGCAAACATGTGCTAACAGCCCACTATGGACCAAATCCTGTGGGTTCCAATTTCCTACTGACCATGTTGCTTCTAGATCTCTCAGGATCTATCCATCATGCTTTACTTCATGCAGCAAACTCATCACTGGGAATTTTCATTATACTGCAAGACTGATTCTGCCTGATTCTCACATCTCATAAGGATCTCTCCTGTTTGTGGCTCCCTCTGATTGCAGGGCAGGACATGGGCACCAAAGCTTCTATTTAAAGAAGGAGAAAAGCACAGTCCTCTCCCTATTTCTCCACCAGCTTACAATGTTTTTGGAGATCCCTATCATGGTCCGGTCTTAGGTACCTTTCCCCACTGAGTTCCCTTTCCCATATTGCATTTCAGCTTCTTTTTATGCACTGTCTTCCTTCACTAGACTATAATGAGGGCAGAGATGGTCTTTATTGCTATGTGTATCCTTAGATCTTAGCATAATGCCTGGCACATACGGGCACTTAATAAATGCCCTTGAAGAAATGACATTCCATTGGTGAGACATAGAGAGGATGGCAGAGGTGATGGAGAAAACAAAATGGTCACATAGTTACTATATCTATATGAATTTATTTTTATGGGGCCACTAAAATCAACAAGGAAAAAACAACAGATTTTGAGGGGAAAATCCTGGGTATGAATACTGACTCTGCTTAGCAATAGTGTGGTCTGATCAGATCATCTAACTTCTCTGAGCTTCAATTTTCTCATCAGTAAAATGAGGAAGTTGGACTAGACTAAGATCTCTTCTGATCCTGCAATCCTTCTGAAATGACAAAATTAAGAAAGGTCTTAGAGGAGGTAGCAGTTGAGCTGAGCCTTTGAGGGAATTTGGGGTTCCACAAAGCAGAGAAGTGAGAGCCTATGTCAAGCTTAGCATGGGAGAGGAAATGTCCACTATGGCCTCAGTCTGTCTGAAGTACACTATGAATGAGGAAAAATCATGTACAAGCAGCCTTAAAAGGCGAGCTGGAGCCACACTGTGAAGGGAGTTCAATGCCAAACAAAAAAGGACATATTTTATTCTAGAGGCACTAGGGAACTACTGAAATCCGCCACTGAAGAGGGGAATGGAATGATCTGATTAGATCTGTGTTTCACAAATATCTATTTAGGTACATTTGGGGAAAATGTATTGGAGTAGAAAAAGGATAGAGGCAGAGAAACCAATGAAAATGCTATTATAATAACCCAGCATTCAAGAAGTAATGAAAACTTGAACCAGGGTGGTTGTAGATGACTGAAGAGGCAGATGGGAATACAGAGATGAGCAAGACTGAGATTGTGAACCTAAGCAATTATAAGAGTGGTGGTGTTCTCACCAAAAACAAACAAACAAACAAAAAAAACCAAAGTTAAGAAGAGCAGGTTTAGATGGTAAAATAACCGCTACATTTGGGATATACAGAATCTGAGTTAGTTATGGCACAGCCACGTAAGGATGTAGAACCAGAATGAGATAAGGGTATAAAGTGAATCATTTGTACAGAGATGACAGATGAATATATGGAAACCAATGAAATCACAAGTAAGAAGAATGTGGGGTGAAAGGATGGTATCTTAGAATAAAGCTACACATCGGAGACAGAAAATGGTTTATTGTGCTATAATGGAGACTGAGAAAGATCGGATAAGGGAAGAAGAGAACCAAGAACACAACAATGAGCATTAACTTCTTGACTTATATACAAATGAGCACTGATAAACTGGATTAGATCATAAAGGAAATTAAGCTTGAAAGAATGCTATGAGCAAACGAAAATAAAACAGCACTTGTCATTTATTTTTAGGCAACTAGTACACATTTACATTAGACAAATGCTACAGTTAAGACTGAGGTCTCAACAAATAGTGGGCTTGAGATAGGCAAGTGCTGCTTTGTAAAACTACCTACATATATCACTTGGCTCCTATTCCACCCAAAATATATTTATGAACCCCAAAATATAGTCATAAGAAACAGAGGCTGAGAAGTGCATTAGGAGGCCCTGGGGGAGAGCAGGAAAAGAAGTAGCAGAGCCCTAAGACTTGGGAGTTATAGTTGTGAAACACTATGAAGTACCTGATATTCAAGATGTTATACCATAACCAGATGTGTGTGTGTGTGTGTGTGTGTGTGTGTGTGTGTGTGTGTATAAAATATATCCAAACATGTTTCTATTATGATACATTATGAATAAGAAATCTATCTTCTATCCCAGAAAATGGGAATAACATCTCTTTATACTTCATTTTTTTTTTGAGAAGTAAAAAAATTCCACCACCAGTAATATTTCCTTGAATAATTTCCAATGGAATGAAAGTCATTCTGAAAAGTTCTGCTTGTTCTTGACTTACAGCTTGTCCATTGGCTTCATAAAGTGGGCATTTTTGCTTGATCTTGGCCAGTTCCATATTTACTTGTTTGCTGACCACAGCCATTGGATTCCCTCCTGGAAAAGAACTTCACCAGTTAAGTCTGGCACATCCATGAAAAGAACAGTAAAAGAGATTCCTCATCCATAACTACATCAGGCCTGATTACAATTAAATAGTGTCTGGCAATAAGCAAAGGCATCTAATAAGAACATAAGATCAACTACAAAGGTCCAGAGAACAAGATAACAAAATGCAAAAGAAATAACCCCCCCAACAAAACCCAAACCCAAAATAAAACAAACAACCCCCCCAAAAAAACCCAACTACCAAACAACAACAAAAAACCCCAACAAAAACCCAACAAAACAAACACCCCCCTCTCCCCCAACAACTCTATACAAGCTGGAACCATGGACAAAGCTAATAATATGAAATCTAAGAAAGATATAATAAATGTCAAACATCTTGCACTTACATTAAAATATATATATATGTATCTTAGAACATGGTCTGGTAAGTGTGGCTAAGGGAAGAGCTGATTACAAGTCAGACATGAGTCCAAAACATGATGCAGGAGACCGAAAAGTTAGGGCAATATTGGAATGTATTATTGATAGCACATTTGGACTATATTATTAGCAACCTAGTGACTCCAGCAAGTGAGGTAATAATCCTAAAATTCTCTACTCTATAAACCATAACTGAAAGAGTATACTCAACACTAAAGAGGGACACTGACAAACTTGAAATAGCATGTGCAGGAAGGAGATCAGGATGGTGAGGGGCTGATAAATTATGACATAGGAGATGAGTTGATGGAACTGGGGGGTGTTTATTCTGAAGAAAAGAAGACTAAGGAAAAACACCAAAATTTTCTTCATGCATCTGTGAACTTAATATATACAAGATGGATTAAGTTTTTCATAGTTCCAGGCAACAGAATTTGAATCAATGTATTCCAATTTTAGGAATGCAGATTTTTGTCCTGACATAAGGAAGTCTTTTCTAAAATGGGAGTGGATACCTAAAGAAGTTCTGAGTTTCCTTGTGCCAGATGAGCTTGAGTTAACTTTCTGCTACCTGAGAAGCTACAGAACAGTTCTTCACTTTTGTTGTGTCCTTTGACGAAGCCTAAAGGCCACTTTTCAGAATTATATTTTTAAATGCAAAAACAAAATACATAGGATCACAAAGGAAAACACCTATACTAAAATAGTTACCAAAATATTAAAAAAAAAAAGAAAAAAGTTTATGGATCACAGGTTAATAACTCTTGTTTACAAGGAAAATTCCAGAATAAATTAAAGGCTGGGATTAGATAATCCTAGTTCCTTCCAGCTTTTAATGCTTTATATTAAGGATGGGCAAAAACAAATTTCAGAATCATCAGTAGACTCCATTTGCTACTTTCGTGTTGATGTGAACATAGGTAAAATGTTTAAATGATTTATTTTGATAAACATTTAAAACGTAAAAGAGAGAAAAATAAAGCCATGTTTCATTTGTTAAGTTCTCTTTACACATTTATAAACATTTACTCTATAAGTAAAAACATGGAAACTAATTGTATACATAGATGCTTTAATGTGAAGTCTCAGACTATATATATAAAATTATTTCATTATGTTTGGCAACATATATAAAATTATCTCATGTTTGGCAAATCACATTATATTGAATACAATTTAAAAAGACTCACTCACCAAGACCTGTTACCACCATAGCTCCAAGATCAGCTACATAATTTCCTTTGCGAAAGGTAGCTACTCTTCCACCCACACGATCCTGATTTTTAAGAATTAAATCACAAAATAAGCAATGGAAATTTGTACTCTTACTCTTTCCCCTCTACTTCCCAACATGTTAGATCCCCGTCTTCTATAACACTGAATAAGACGTATTGTTAGTAATACACACACACACACACACACACACACACACACACACACACACGATATAAAATAAAATAAAAAGGCACTAAAAATGAACAAGTTAAGTTTCATCAGGCCTAAGTTTCCATTTTGTTTGTAAGCAGGATGTAATATAAGAGGCTGCCTTCTTATGGAATTTTATAAAGCAGCCAGAAAAAAAAAATTAAATATCATGAAGCTACAGGTTAACACAAGATTTAGCAGTTTCTCTATTAAAGAACTGAAGGGCTTGAAACGATAGTCTGGAGAGCAAAAGAAATTAGGATTACAACCAAGAATCACCTACCCAGTAATCCTTCAGGGGAAAAAAAAAATTTCAGAAGAAACCAAAGCTATCTACAATCTTATGAAACAGTGTTCTAAATCACTACTGATTACAGAAATGCAAATTAAAATTCTAAGGAACCACCTCACACTGATCAAATTAGCTAATAGAACAGAAAAGAAAAATGACAAAAGCTGAAGGGGATCTGGAAAAACTGGGATACTAGAGCACTGTTGTTCATATTGTAAATTGATCTATTTTAGAAAGTAACTTGAAACTATGCCCCAAAAGTTATAAAATTGTGCATACACTTTGACTTAGTACCATTACGAATTCTGTATTGTTCCCCCCCCCCCCCCGATCTACATGTACAAAAATATTTATAGCAGCTCTTTTAGTGGTGGCAAGAAATGGAAATTGAGAGGATACCAACTGTGGAAAGGTTAAACCTGTTGTAGTATGTTATAATGGGGCAAACCTGTGTTAAACCTGTTGTAGTATGTTATAATGGGGCAAACCTGTTGTCATGGAATACTACTGTGCTATAAGAAATGATGAGCAGGTAGATTTCAGAAAAACCTGCAAAGATTATATTAAAGGATGCAAAATAAACTGTGCAGAGCCTAGATCTAGAGCACTGTGCACAGTAAAAGTCATACTGTGCAATGAACAACTTTGAATGACAACTTTCTCAACAATACAATGATCTGAGACAGTTTGGAAGGGCTTATTTTTATTTTTTTTTTTATTTTTGGAAGGGCTTATGATGAAAAATGCCACTCGCTTCCTGAGAAAGAATTGATGGAATTAATATAGATTGAAGCACACTTTTTTTTTTTACTTTTTCTTGTTTATTTTCTTTCACAACATGACTAATATAGAAATATGTTTTGCCTGACTACTTATCAAACTGTTTTATCTTCTCAATTGAGAGAAGAAAGTTTGAAGAGAATTTGAAATTCAGAATTAAAAAAAAATAAATGTTAAAAAATTTTACAGAAAAAATTGGGAAAAAAAATTAATGATAACACCCAGTTCCCCACTGGTTCTTGCCTCAATGTCTCAAACCAAAATTCTTACCCGGGCTTCCAGAAGTGTGACATCCATTCCAAAACTCTGTAACTGGCGAGCTGCTGCCAAACCTGAGACCCCTGAACCAATAATAATAACTTTTCCCGTTTTTTTAGCTAAAAAAAAAACACAAAAAAACATTAAATGAAAATTAGAACAAATGTTAATCTTCTAAGTTTAAAAATATCATATCAAATTAAGTTTCTTTTATTGTTATAATCTATAAAAGCTTAAAATGCCACATTGAGAGGGATACAAAGAGAATCAGAATTGTAGTCACAGGTTTGGGGTTTAAGACTGGCTCAGCCACTTGCCATACATGACAAAGTCTCGTATCCTCTCTGGGGTTGCTTCTTTATAAAATAAAGGGGATCCAAATCAATGACTTCTGAAGTCTCTTCCAGCCCTAAAACTCTACCAAATGTTCAAACAACTATTTTTCGAAATATTTAGTGAATGCTTTAAATATACCACTGAAAAGCTGCTGCAGTTAGTTGGGACTTATAAACCCACAGAATCTTTAATTTCGGTGTTGGGATTCACATTAACTGAATATCGGCTTTGCCGATTTTTTTTCCCCCCAGTTCTATTCATCTGATAATAAAGTGTTCTCAAGCTTGTTCAAAGTTCAAGTGGCTATCTCTGAAACATTAATTCTAACAGGGTCTAACAGGGAACAGGAGTCTGAGCCAAAGTATGCTAGAGCTGGAGAAGGGGGAGATCGTTTTTGCTGGAAACCAATTCAGGTTTATGCCTTTGACCTCCCAGGGACAGCTCTTTAAATTATTGCTTCAAATACAAAACAATGTACAGCTGTGCCTATTTTTGTGACAAATGTTGCACAGAATCTTAGGCGTGAAAGGGAGCCCTAGGGCTCAGATTTGACGAGTAATGCCCAGCAAGGAGCAAACAGCAGCAGGGCTGAGGAGGCCATGCCAGAGCTGGAATCCCACTTCCCTCAGTTGATGAGGCATTTATACTCTTTCAACTGGAAAGTAGCTTTAGCTTTAGGGAACTTCCAAAAAGGTATTGTTTCTTAAATATTTTAATTAACAGAAGAGGCAAACAAAGTCAATAGGAAAATAGGATTAGCCACATGTTTTTTCCCATCATTCAGTCACAAAGACAGAAAAGACTTCTAGTAAAGTGCTCATGTATATAGATTCCTATTGTTTTAGACAATTTTGTGAATTTTAAATTAATCGTGAGGCATCTGTGAAACTTGGGGAATTCATAGTCAAAAAATGAAACAAATAATAGTTGTTATTATTGTTGGATCATTCTTTTAAAGGGACAGATGCTGAAAACTAAAAACTATATTAGGCATGTTAATAGCGATAAAGCTTTAATGTGAGAGTTGAAAAACTTTAGAGGTAAGATTCAATACTAAGGGGAAGGGAAGAAATTACATTTGGAAATGAGAATGATCTAAAAAGAAATGACATCAATAAAATCTTTTTAAAAAAATCCTTTAGAAGAGAAAATATACACACAGAGAGAGCATATATTTATACACAAGCTTTATATAGTTTACATGTAGCTAAGCATTTTTCTTTTGGCTTTTATTGGCTTTTATAACTTTAGTGCATGCACATATAAACATGAAACTTTCCCTCTGTACATACTACTAAAGGAGATTAACTTCCAAGTATAATGAAATGCAAAATATCACAATGATTTAAAAAAACAAAACAAACAAACAAAAAAAAAAACTAACCCTCCAGGGGCTGGAACCATTGAAGTAAAATGTAACCTAGGTGCTGCCTCATATTATATTGTATATGGTTCTACTTTTAACTATGTTTCTCTTTCTGAAAATTTCTGTTAAACTATCTTTAATTTCAGTATCTATTTCTGGCTCCTCAAAGTCAGAGACATTTGTTGTCTCTAATAAAATAGAAAGGAAGTAAAAAAGCAGAAGGTCTCTCTTCTAAAGGGTTAAAAAAAAGTATTATTGACACCTTTTATTTTTGTCATAGTCATTTCAATTTTAAGATTTCTTCCCTTCCCTTCCCTTTAGTAGTGAACCTCCACTCTGAAGAGTTTTTCTTGTACCATACTGTTTAACAGTGTTATTGATATTAGAGTACCTAAGATCCTTTTTAAGTTCTTTGGCAGCTGTTCCTTTAAAAGGATGCTGTGTTATTTTCATAAATGATCCAACAATAACAGCAGCTGTCGTGTTTCCTTTCTCAACTCTGGAATTTCTAGAGCCTAACATGTAATGTTTTAGAAATGTGTTTTCTTACAATAATATGTTGGGATGAGTAAATGGTACACAGCTCTACAGTGCTTTACAATTCACAAAGCATTTTCCAAACTCTAACTCATGAGGTGGGTAGCCCAGATATCACCTCCTTTCACAGATAAAGAAAGTAAAGCTCAGAGAGGTTAAGAGGAGCCTTGACTAGGAAAGCTGAGCTATGAGCCCAAGTCTGACCTTAGAAGCCAGGGCTTTTCACTTCATACTACAGCCACTAACTGGCTTTGACAGCATTTCATCACATGAGAAAATGGATGTGAAAATACTGTACACTATACAATGTATCAGATATGAATTTCCATGTGGCATTTCCTTTCACCTTAGTGTGTGCAGCCAAGAAATTGTGTGGTTTGCTTTTCACTGAGCAGTTCCATGGACACTGGGTGTCTGACAAATACTGTAAAAATTGTATAAATTAGAAAGGGTCAGAAAAATGAAAAAGAGATTTACTAGTCACAAAATCTCAAACAAATGCTTTACCCTGATTTCCATCTAAAACTTCTGAATCTATCTTGACTTCCCTATATTTGGGAAAATATCACCATCATGAAGTGTCAAACTGGAAGCTTGGACAGCAAAGATGTAAAATTCATGCAAGGGCCAAAAAGCTCTAGATGTACAAAGATAATTTATGTGCTTTTAATCAAAACGAATTGAGAATTTCCCCAACATTTTTCACAAAATTAAAAGATAAAGAGGGAAAATGTTGGCCCTTTTCAACAATGAGGTGATTCATGCCAATTTGAATAGATTTGTGACAGAGAGAAAGAACCGCATCCAGAAAGAGGGCTGTGGGAACTGAATGTGGATCACAGCATAGCATTTTAACCTTTTTCTTATTGTTGTTTGCCTGCTTTTTGCTTTTTCTCATTTTCCTTTTTGTTCTGATTTTTCTTGTGTAACATGATAAATGTGGAAATATGTAAACAAGAATTGCACATGTTTAACATATATTGGATTACTTATTGTCTAGAAGAGGGGGAAAAATTTGTAATACAAGGTGTTGCAAGAATGAATGTTGAAAATTACCTTTGCATATATTTTGAAAATAAAAAGCAATGATTAAAAAAACCAAATAGTCTAAACAATTAATAATTCAACTTCATTGTAACTTGCTGATTTCTTACCTGGTAGAGGTTTTATTCTCTTGTAGATGCCAAAGTTGATAAGACCATGACGTTCTAAATAACTGTGAACTCTATGAACAAGAACAGTATCACCTAAAGGAATAAGTTAAAAATAAAATTTACATTCTTTCCCTGATTCAAAAATTACAAAACCTTAACTGGAAGGGATCTCAGAGGCACAATATAGTCTAACTTATATTTGAACAAGAATACCCTCAACAACACACCAACTTTTGTTTGAAGATTTCCCATGAGCGAAGTCCACTGCTTGAGGCAGCCCATTCTACTTCTGGATAGCTTTAATTACTAGGAAGTTCCAATTCCCCACTCCCCCCTTTTTTTAAAGCAAGTTTTTACTGATGTCTTTTTTTATATCACGATAATTTACCCTAGTTTCCTTCCTTTCCTGGAAGTCATCTCATATACCAACTAATATTTTATATAAAATCTTTCTCCAAAAAAATTAGGAGAAAAAATTAGCACAATTGATCAATATATTGAAAATATGTGTAATATAACATTTTTGAGCCTCCCATCTCTGCAAAGAGGTGGAGGTATCCTCTCATATCTTTTTTTAAACCATGCTTGTTCTTAATAATTCTGCAACATTCCCTTTTTTATTTTGTGGCTTTTCTTTCCATTTAAACTGTTGTAGTTAATATGTATATTGTTTTCTTGACTGATTACTTTACAGCCAGTTCATGTAGATATTCTCATGCTTCACCCAACTGATCACATGTAGAATTTCTTAGAGTAGAGTAATAATCCATTATGTTCACAGGTCACATTTTGTTTCCAATTACTTGCTATTGCAAAAAGTGCTTTAACCAACAAAACCAATGTTGCCAAGATTAGAAGGGAAGCAGAAAGCTGGGAAACAATTTTTACAGCCATTATTTCTGATAAAGGCCTCATTTCTAAAATACACAGAGAAATGACTTGAGTCATTCCCCAATTGGTAAATGGTCAAAGGATATGAACAGACTTTTCAAATGAAGAAGTTAAAACCATTTCTAATCATATGAAAAAATGCTTTAAATCACTACTGATTAGAGAAATGCAAATTAAGACATTGAGGTACCAATTCACAACTCTCAGATTGGCTAAAATGACAGGAAAAGAATGTTAAATGTCAGAGGGAATGGGGGAAACAAACTCGAATCCATTATTGATGAGGTTGAGAACTAATCCAGCCATTCTGGAGAGCAATTTAGAACTATGCCCAAAGGGCTATCAAACTGGTGATACTGGGCAAATCACTTGACTTCCCAGTGCTCCATGCTCTAAGGTTATAGTTTTTAGAGAAAAGTGCCTATCTGCATCGTGAGAAAGGAGTTTCATAAAATGGTGAATTTATAGGCTCATTCCAAAAAAACCTAAACAAACCCCCAAAAGCCAACAACCCCCAAACCATTCATATACTATAGTTTACCTTTCTAGCTCTTCCTTAAGCATGAAACTTTTTGTCAAATGATTTGCTAAAATAAGAAAATTCGACAAGTATTCTCCAAGTATACTCCTTTAAAAAAAAAAAAAAAAAAAGGGAGGGGCTCTCTGGCATGACATGTTTGTTGCTTTTCACCATGAAGGTATATTGGTTCTTGGGGGTCACTTTCTTCCCCTAGGAATCAAACTCAAAGCTTAATTAAGGCCTCTAATTGGCAGAACTCATTCTTTTCTCTCTTTGGAAAAGTGAGACTATGCCTTTCTCTTCCAATCCTACCATATCTCTCATTCTCCAGTCTTTCAAAGATAACTATCAAAAGCTAACCCAACCTACCAGTTTTTTCACTGCTCTGGAATGTACCTCACCTGAACCTGATTAACTAAATTCTTTAAAGCCAGTTCTCTTATTTGTTTACTTATCTTGGGTATAAATGCTCTATTTACTCAGTGTTTTTCTGTCCCTTACAGGCCAAGATTATTCTTCTAGGCAACAATGATATTGATAACAATGATAAAGCACTTTAAAGTTTGCAAAGTGATTTACCTATAGTATTTCATCTGGTTTAAAAAAAAAAAAAAGAGAGAAGCAAAGTTGAAAATGAGCAGGTCCCTTTCTTTCTAATGTGAGTTACATTGTCTCTTTTACCTTGAGCAATAGCCTTATCACTTCTGTGATCATCCTCCTCTTTACAATATAATTTAAAAACCCTTTTTTGGTTACCCTTCCCATTTCTTTGCCAGTCTCAGCTCATTTAGGGCAGTTGTGCCAAGCCTTGATCTGCTTCCTTTGTTCTCTGTTCTTTTTTCTTTTTAACACCCCAGTTACTAACTTTTCTGTTCATCCATATCAATCTCTTTCTTTTCTTTGGCCCATCTTGGTTTTTTACACCTAATGTATTCTACCATATGTTTTGCCGTTCTTTACTATGCCGACCTTTGTACTGAAGTCACAAAATATACATTAGTTTGGAGAGTTTTACTGAATTCTTCATAGAACTTTCCCACTTACACATCCTTTGCAACGGATAATTGGCACATAAGTTGCAAATATTTTGATGGTAGTCCTCTTACAAATGCTTATCATTAATACTGCATATGTGATGGCCCCAAATCCCAAGAAATGATGTTTCTTGTTGCCCCAGACAAGTTAAATCAATTTTTTTTCCTATTTCAATAAGAACCTCTAATCCATTTTGTTGCAAAAATATCAAGACTTATGATTTAATTCTTTTAGTTTGTGTCTACTTGGTGAAAGGCAAAGAAATTCATATTAAGGGAACAGTTAAGATAATATTGATACGTGATCTAAAAACTGCAATTCTTTGTATTCTCTGTCCTCTTTTCCACCATTCTACTAGAAACAGAAAGGGATGCATAAAACTGATGGATACTTTGTATTATTTCATGTGTTTTCCAAGACCAAAGAAGTTATTCCTAAATGACTTGTACAAGAATGATACATGTTTTACTTTGCTTGGCTGATTCTCGGAAAGAAGTCAGCTATTGGTAGCACACTCAAGAGATTTTAATAGCATGGAAGAACCTGTCAGAACTTATGCTCTTCAGGCACAACCTTTGAAAATCCAGGGTCATCACCACACCATTAGGTTAACACTGGGATAAGACTTTGTAGAAGTTATTTTTAATTTTCTGCTTTCTTGTGTATATACTATGCCTTTCTAGAACCATATTCCAAGCATGGGCCTCATCCTTCCAAATCTTATTGATACCCTGGAAGTCAAATTTACCTCCCTGCATCTCTGTTGTCAGGTACAAACAACAGACATCACAAGTATTATTACTAGTTCTTTTCTTGGATTTTGCTTTCCATGAAAGCTCAATACCACTTCTATTTCCCAAAAAGCATAAGCTATGCAGGCTCACTTTTTCTGCAAATGCCATTCCTGACTCAAGAATTTAACACTGAATCACACAGGTACCTGTTTGAAGATGTCTTCAAACACATAAATTAAATGCTGACTTCATATTCAAAAGTTCCTGGGTCTTTTGTTATACAGCACAAAGAACATAAATATTAAACAGAAGCAGAAAAATGTAAACAAAATAGCAAAGATCAAAATGTTTGGAATTTTCTTGATATTCTCAAAGTGAGACTTTTTTTTTTTTTTGCTTTTTGCTTTTTGCTGAGGCAATTGAGGTTAAATGACTTGCCCAGGGTCATACAACTAGGGAATGTTAAGGGTCTGAGACCAGATTTGAACTCAGGTCCTCCTGATTTCAGGGCTGGTGCTCTATCCACTGTGCCACCTAGCTGCCCCAAACTGAGAGTCTTAAGGAGAATCAAAAAGGTTTTTTTCCTAAGAGGGTTCTAAAGATTTCAGTTACAGAAGTACTACTTCTTCCCTGAGATCAAATGGAAATCTAATTTCCTTTGGGGGGGGGGAGAGAAACAACCCCCCCCCCCCAGATATTAAAAATAGAAAGAAAAAAAAAAGTTGTCCCAAGTCCATATCGATGGATAACTATATCTAAAATTAAAAAAGTATCTGATACACAGCCATTCTTAAGGACAAACAGTGGTTTTCTACAGAACCCAACAAGCTTCAACAATAACACATATTGTATGTCAATTAGGTTACTTACTGTTATAAGGTGCTTCTAATTGCTGGAGAGTAGCCTCAAACGTCAATTGAATTTTTGGATTATCCAACCACAACTGCAACTGCATTTAAAATAATACAATAAAATTTTCATAACAGCAATGTATGTACAAAACAAACACATAACTTTTAAATCCTTTATCTTAATTTTATTTAGTCATTATCTTGTCTTAGTTGTGGAAGCCCTTCTGTTACTTATACAAGCAGATCATGGCTTTCATCCAACAAAAAGGCCTCTGTATTTCTAATAAATGGCCTATCATGCAGAGATTCTTGGGCAATAATATGTCCTGAATTCCCAGGGAAACACTATGTGAACAGATTCATCTTCTCTCAAAGTTTTATAGGGGTGACTAAAGTCTAAAAATATTCACCTCACATATTACTCTTCATAATTTAAAATATCTAAATAACAATAACACTAGATCACATTTCTTTATCATTTTCTATATAAACACCTTTACAAAGTAGGTAGTATGATTATCCACATTTTACGGCTATAGAAATCAAAGGTCAAACGTTAAGTAACTTGCTCTAATATTCATTTTTTCACTACATCCCTCTGAAACTTGGAAATTTTAAAGTTACACAAAATAATTTAAGTCTGAACAACTACCTAAGTGAAGCTAAAGATAGAATCAGATATGGCTGAGGAAATCTATATAGAATGGGGACAAAGTGAACCCAAAAGATAGGCCAGAAGATCAGAGGTAGGTAGGATGGGCTAAGTTTTGGACCAAGGGAAGTGGTTCAAAATGCTGAAACTGAAGCACCTGACGTGTTATATAATCTTCTCAGAGGCTATACCCTAAATTCTGTTCAATTGGGCATATACAAAATGTTTAACAACTACCAATTACATAAAAGTTTATCAGTAAAGTTTTGTTTTAAAAAGATATTACAAGTCTAGGAAATAAACTTCAAAAAAAGTAATCTGTAATTAATAGTCAGAGTGAGCTGTCTAAACTTCACTGAGGTTAAGTAATTCCATGATCATATAGTTATTTAAATGTCAAAAGAGGACATCTGAAGCTAGATTGTCTATTTCAACACTATTCATTATGCCAGATTCTCTCTCCAAGTTTGTAGAAACAAGTTATGATTTATGGTTAAGGTCTCAGTAAATACCTATGGTATTTCAAGTATATATGTGACACCCATTTATAATATTTCTTTGACTCTCAATTTAAAATACAAAGAACATTTCTCCCAAATATGTTATCAAATGTGGAGAATTCCATGCTTCTTATTGTTAGTGTAGAAGATTTAGGAAAAAGGAAGAAAGCAAGGAAGTAGATCACTCACATGCCAACTTCTTTTTGTTCTCATTTAGGCCACAAAGGGACAGCAAGTTTGTACACTTAATAGCCAAAGTAAAGGTTAAAGGTAATCTCTTTGCTGATATGGGTCACTTAAGAGATTCTAAATTGGCATACTTACCAAATAAGATGAAGCTACAACATGATTATTCTGCAACTTACTACCAAATTGCAGTCTTAGAATAACTGGCTATATAGTGGATTATGAACATTGATAAAAGCCTAATAGAAATACTATCCCAGAAGACTCTGAGGGAGTCACTCTGAGTCTAAGGTTTTTTTTATCTATACAAATAAATGTTCTTTTTTTAATCTATATAAATAAATGTTAAATGTTCTTCCCAGTATTAAACACTAGGATTCTAAGACATTAAATACTAAATTCTAGAATATTTAATGTGTGATCACACATGACAATACTTGAGACTAATTTTAAACCAATACCAAGTCAGGGAAGTCTCTTCCCCTGAACCCAGATACCAAAGACATATTCATGTATGAGATGCCTTCTACCCTTTTCTAATTAAACATTTCAGAACTTACTGTGCGGTTCCTGATGAACAGAAAAACCTTCTGAGTTTGTTGTGGCCCACTAATAATATCAGGGAAACAGGCAGCTTCTTGTGATGTCATCCGATCATGAGGGAGTCTGCTCTGGAAAGCTGCACCCTCCACACCTAGCAAACAGAGCAACAGAGTTCTAGAAAACAGGCAAAGGTGCACAATTGCTAGAAGACAATGATTGCTTCTCAAGCCCCTTCTCTCAGTAAATTCAATAAAGCTCTCTGATGCAGTCTACATGGCTTTGTTTAACTTTTTAAAATCTATCTTGCTAACTTTAGAACTGAGAAGTTTCTTATTAATATAGCACTATTTTAAGATTTATTTACATATAATTGAGATTATACAAATATTTAGGTATACTTTCTTGACTAATACTTGATAAACTATAAAAAGGTGGGACGGAGTTATAACAGTTGTCTCTAAAGGGGGAAAAAAGCAAGGTCCGTGGGTTTTGAGCCATATTTCTAACATTCAAGTAAATTTCTTCATGATGTCAATAAAAAGCAAACTTCAAGGAGAAAGGACTAGAAAAAAGGAAAAGTAGACTAACTTAGGAAGAGAGAACAGGTAAAGAATCTGTAGTGAAAATATAAGCAGCTATAATATTGCATGCCTTCTGATCAGTTAGTTTCCAATGTGGAACACAAAGAGCATTCTAGGTTTCTATCATTCTAGGAGCCATCCATCAGCTCCCATATAACTCAATCCAGGCAATGAGTGAGAAGTTATGCAGAATATTACAACAGAGAGCAGAAGAAAAAACAAACAAACAAGGAATTTACTATTTTCAGCCAAAATACTAATTCTCCTCTACCATAGACTATATGCCAGAGATCCAAGGAAAATGTTTATTTCATGAAGATGCTTGAATAACTTAAGCAAGCTGAAAGTATAACAACATAAAAGTTAAGAATGATTTAAAGGTTTTTTAAAATGAAATTTTTAGAAAATGTACTTTATCTTAGCCAAAAGGCATAGTGATATTAAAGTAATTATGTACAGGTAACAAAACAGGACACTGAAACAAGAGGCTCAGAGGTTAAACAAGACTTATTTCAATTGTTCCAAGCAACACAAGTTGATATGCAAACATCAAGAAGCCGAAGCAATAGTATTCAAAAGGAGCAAGCAAGTTTAGGAGGAAAAGAATAACAGATTTAGCTAGGACACATGCTAATAAAATGCCTTGGGATATGCGGGAAGAGGGTGAGGATCCAATAGAGACATTCAATGGAAACAATAAAGATACAAAGAGGCCAAGCAAGCCCAATTATGCAATGTGAGGACTAGATGCCAGCAAGAGCAAAGATGCACAATCAGAAATACCCCATCTTGGAGCCAAGGAAACAAGACCTCTCTTCACAGCACTGATCAGACCACTAACTATTGGTTCATATGTGGGTGCCATATTATGAAAATGAACACCCCCAATAGTCCAACCAGCCTAAGTGATTAAGGACCACAGAGAGTCATTCCTTAAGGTAAGAATAGAAATACAAATCTAAAAGAATAGTAGAGATAGCTGTGCAAATCATAGCGTTAAGTTGGAAAATTAAGCTGAAATTAAAGAAAAAGAAAAGCTGAATACAGCAAAGGGGAAATATCTTTACTAAAAGCAAAATTCCTTAGAAAATGAAAATTATAGAGCTTCAGTACTAGAAGGTATTAAAAGAAAACATTCCAAGAACATCCCAGAAAAGTGGACCAGATATAATTTAATAGGTTTCTTAATTGCCAATATATCTGTGAAATACACCATATAATTGAGGCGAACATTAGAAAGTAAATTTTTGGAAGGTACAGACTGGATTTTGCCTTTCTTTGTACCCCTGGTGCTTATTATCAGCACAATACCTCACATAGTAAGAGCTTAATAAATGCTTATGACTGGCTGAATAACAGAAAAACAAATGGTGGTCCTTAAAAAACAAAACACACCATTTACCTCAGTTTAATTACAATTAGCCCCTGGTTATAAATTACTTTCAAAATATCTTTAATAAAGAACATTTATTAAAGATAGCCTGAAGAAGTTACAAATCAGTTGTGGCAAAATTCATCTCTATTTTTATCATTCTGCACAGCACCTAAATGAGCACATTCTAATACTTTGCAAATGAACTGTCATTTTAAACAATGCAATACTAATTTTCAAAATGCAAAATTACCTTAACAAACCACTGCTCAGTCATTCATTTCCTGTAATTTGGTTTGTAGAAAAGCAAACAGTAATTAGAGAATAAGAATGTAATCCAGAAACCCAGATCAAATGGCTGGACATCTAGACATCTAGCCTACGCTTCTGCAGGATGTCTTGAAAGTGAGGTAATATATACCACTTCAGACAACCTAACTCATTTATGCTTTATTAAAGATTTCCTAGGATGTATGTAAGTCTTCAAGATGATAATGATAATAATCATAAAAATAACTAGTGCTTAATAGCACCTTAAGATTTTTAAAGAGTCATATATGGTGTCTCATTTGATCCTCACAACAACCTTGTGAGGAAACTGAGGCTGAGAGCGGTCAATGACTTGTAGCTAAATGTCTGAGGCTAGGCTTGACCTCAGGTCTTCCTGATCTTCATCCACTATGCCTCCTAGCAAATTATACTCAGTAAAAAGAAGCTGTTTGGACTTGATGTCCCTCTAACATCTTATCACAGGGAAGTAGTGGCAAAGATCTTAAAATATCACCTAGCTCTGAAACAGGTTTTTATACTTACATTGTAACATAGAATCTGGCCTTCTGGGAATTTAGAAACCAAAAGGATGATGATGCCTAACAAAAACATGAAGTCTAACAATTGTTCCATGCTCTTCCCAATCCCAGCTCTTTGAGATTCAGCCCATGAAAATGAAGCCCCTTTCATTGTCCAGTTCCTACCTACTCCAAATAGGAAAAGTAATCAAATACTGAGTGGATTAATTATGGCTGCTGAACTAAAAAGGTAGGAATAAAGAAATGGTTTCAGTTACTCCTTCAAATCTCCTATCCTTCTAGATTCTATTAAGATGCAACTAGCATCTTTAATAAACAGGTAGTAAGAAAAAACAAGCAATGCAGTCTTTCTTCCTTGGGTAAAAACATAAAAGAAATGATTCAGATTATTCATAAAAGACTATAGGCAGATAAGCTCATCAGTGGCTTTAAAAATTTGAATAGAACTATTTTAACCATTCAAGAACTGAAGGATATTTACTTAAATATACCTAAAAAGACCACACTAGCCCTCAGAATGGTCATTGTCCCTCTCCCTTCCCAAACCCCCACTATTCATATGTATTAGAATCTTTCCTATTTAGAATAAGCATGATTTATACTTTTCACTGCTCTACAAGAAGGTCTGTATTAGAAGGTAGAAGACTTGGAACCCAGCTAACATGATTATTAATTGTGTGACCTTCTCTCTAAATCTGTTGCCTAAATTGTAAAATGAGGGTGTTACTTGCCTAATAACAAGGGGTTATATCAAAAATCTTCAGTTCTCCTTGCCCTAAATCAATGATTCTGTTTTTTATATCACTTGATGCTCATTTACAAGTGCCATTTTGGACAATATTCTGGGCCACTTAGTGAGCTCAAATGGCTAAGATCAGGGTGCTAATAAGATGATTTGGGCTTCTGGGGTCCCCTCAAGTACTAGTTAGCTTCACATAGAAGACAACTCATAGCTACTGGCAGCAGTGCCTTCCACAATGGAGAGCCATTGCACACAGGCATGCCTTTGAACACAAGGGAGACCAAAGAAGAAAAGTGGATGACTCAAAGCAACCACTTCCATTAAAGCAAAACCCTGAAAACTCACATTTTCATGCTAGTGGAACGGCAACACCAAATTCAATAGTTTTCCTAAGTTATGTGATGGTTTGCTTGACTTTATAAATTGTGTATATTCATGAATATATTCATGAATGGAGTAACATTAATTTTCTTTTCAAGATAGTGACTCAAAGGACCACTGACTTCCAACATCACAAAGAAGATTTCATTTAGAACCTTTTCAATACTAACCATTCTGGTGGATCTGCTTGTCATCAATGCAGACTTTATGAAAGATATTTTAACTTCTACAAGATAAAATCAAGAAGTTGGATGGATGACTATCAACCTTCAGAGCTTTGGGACATAGTCGACGTTGAAGGCCAAGTCAACATTCTAGAGCTGGCATGTGCTAATTGTCTTGCTATTCAGAGCCTTTTTCTCTATTCTCCCTCCTTTGATGCCTCATCATAGCATGGAGGTATCCTGTGGTTCTCAGAGCCTAAGGCAACAGACTGTAAGTTTCAGTAAGTCCTATTATCCTAGAAAAGCTGTGAGTATTGGCAGGATGACTGACAGATGGTATGCTTGATGTCCAAGGACCAGCTCAGCTAAGATTAGAGAGGCACATCACCAGGCAGGCTACAAGGTGATGAATTTTTCCAGTAAAGTTAATTCTTGAAGATCACCTACTGAGCTGTAGACAGCTGTCATCTGTGCCAGTGGAGGGAGTACCCACACTAACAAAATCATAGATCCCTCAAGTGTACTTATCTTTGATCCAAGCGAGCAAAACATGAAGTCCCACAAATTATTTAAATGTAATAACATTTAATAAATAACCTGAAAGCAGAGTGAATAACTAGCAAATGACAAGTTCTGAAATTTTAAATATCCTAAATTCTGTAGAAGTATCAATATGAACAGGATCTGGAATAAATAAAATGCCTCAGGAAGGAAAGGACAAACTTTAGAGATGCTATCTTGGATAGGACAATGCAGCAAAGGTTAATTGTTCCAGGTTGTAGACTCATGGATCTGGCACCTTGGGAAAACATTTTAATTAAAGCCTCTACTTTCCCCTGGTAGTAGGGCTCTCATACTGCTTTGGTCTGAAAGGAAGAGGAGAATTACTGGTTGAGTTTTTTTGGAAGCCATTTTTAAGCAAGCAAAAAGCAAATGTTTAGACAATGCAAATATTTGTCATGTGATACTTATTTAGTATGGGTACCTAATGCCATGAAATGAACATCCAATTCCAGAGGGATGTCAGTCTACATTTCATAGTTATACTTCCAACTAAAAGCTGGACTACCTCTCTCCTAAGTTAAGGATTTTTAAACCTGCAATTTTTCCTGCTTGTGGAGTTTTTGTTCTTATTGTTGTTTTTAAAGGTCTCAGGATTCCTAAACATGTCAGTTTGATGCATTGCTTAGTATTACAGGAAAGGTTCCGGGGAAGAAGGACCAACAATCTCCTCAAAACAATGAAGAATAGTGGAGGGTTGAGAGATCGGCCTGCGGATTTCTTCTGTCTTAGCTACTCTTTTTTCCTGTAATTCTATGTGACCCCCATCCTGCTCTGTAAGTTCAGTATGTTTTTCTTGTACCTCTTGCTAAGATCTGAATACTAAAAGGCATACACACTTGCAAGCATCAATCCCTGACTTGGCGGCTCTTGCTACAAAGTGGCAAGCATCAAATGCCACCCTCACCTGATGCTTGGCCGTCTCCATACCCTCCAGAATTGTCGTCTTGAAGTCCTCCTGCTTGCCCTGTGGAAGGAAAGAGGAGAACTCAGGGACCTTACTCCATAAATTAAATTCATATCTGGACATAAAGGCCTAGTAGCTGGTGACTCAGGAGTTCATCACCAACTAGTAAACCCATATTCAGCAAGTTCCTTCTTCTGGAATCATGGCCCAGGGATTCACATTGTAGTCTTCCAGATTCTGATCCATGTAATGGCAACTTTACACAATGGTTCTTGTTGGAAAGGCAGGAGTACAAAAAAGTACACAGTATTTCTAATTGCCAAATACTTGTAAATCAATCTTACTTAACAGAGAGGGGATTTGGGGGCAGGAGAGAATGTTAACTGTCTTTAAAGACCCCAGTGAAAGACTAAAAGAATGGGTATTATCTGAGTTCTAGGGACCTATGCTGTAAACAAAGCAATCAACTCAAGAATCCATGAAACTAGCTAAAAAGAATGGGTATAAAATATTCTGCAAAAGACTGAAAGATTCTCCCCTTCTCTTCAAAATGACTCAAAGCAGAGGCCATGGGGCATAAGACATTCAGACCAAAAAACTTGATGCTACAAGTGTGTCTATATCACCTTGTCATGCTTTGGAACACACCCAGAAGAATTATGTGCCAGAAAACTGTAGCTAGAAGTTTAATCTCACTCAGTATGGGGATAAGTGCTAGAATCCTGTAGAAACACGTACCAGTTTATGAAAAACAAGTCTGGATGAGAATCTGGTCTGATGACTAAGCAAAACAAGTAACTTCAAGAGATGAGTCAAGCATACCAAAAGGATCAATCTAAAAGTTAGCATAGACTATTTAATTAATTCCAGAATCTATTTCCCCTCTCCCCCAAAGAGATGTTTTTAAGCTTTTATCTTAAGCTTCTGTCCCTCTAGATAACACTGAAAGAATCAAGTTTAATGTTTGAAAAACACTGAAGTGCCACTCAAATGATCCAAATTCTGATTGTTTTATTTGACATGTTATTGGAAAAGAAATGTTCCAAGTTGGAAACAGAATTGATTATTCAATATTAAACAGAACCTCCAGTACATCAAGTAGATTTTAGAATCTAAGGCCCTATGGGACCTGCAAAATTTAACCACAGAATCTGCCTTGGTCTCAAAGCTTCAAGGTGATATCTTCATCCTGAGGTAAAAGAAAGGACTTATATAGAGAGGATGATGACTAGCTGTTATCCCTTCAGCGATGGTAAAATTAAAAAAAAAAAAAAAGGGGGGGGGGCTTAAACTACAACAATAAAGACCTTAAATTAGATAGAAGAATTTCATGACAGTGACATTAGAACAGGAAGGAAAAACAACAACAACAAACCATTAGAAGTCTCTAAAAATGAGATTTTACTTACTAAATGATTTGTGTACATTCCTGCCCTAAGGACTTCCAGGTTCTTTGACTGTACAATTCCCAAGCAAACAACTTTGCCCATGGCAATGAAATGCACCAAAAATCTATCTCAAAGTTAGTGTGGCACTTGAAAAGAGCATGAAGTTAAGTTATTAGTAATTGAAAACACCTCACGCAGATAAAGCTATACGTTCATCTTTAAAATATAGTGCCTATTGAAAAGGGATTATTAGAGGAAAAAGTTTAAGAAGCCCTAAGGTGTAGCAAGATTTGACAGAAGTAATTGTCTATGATATTTTAAATTAAAATCTTCAACACATAGCATAGTTTCACCATATTGGCATTAACAATATACTTTTAGGTGCTCCAAATCACTATTCATCAGAGAAATACAAATTAAGACAACTCTGAGGTACCACTACACACCTGGCAGATTGGCTAAAATGACAGGAAAAGATAACGATGAATGTTGGAGGGGATGTGGGAAAGCTGGATCACTAATACATTGTTGGTGGAACTGTGAATGGATCCAACCATTCTGGAGAGCAATTTGGAGCTATGCTCAAAAAGTTATCAAACTGTGCACACCCTTTGACCCAGCAGTGTTTCTACTGGGCTTATATCCTAAAGAGATCTTAGAGGAGGGAAAGGGACCCATATGTGCAAGAATGTTTGTGGCAGCCCTTTTTGTAGTGGCTAGAAACTGGAAGCTGAATAGATGCCCATCAATTGGAGAGTGGCTGAATAAATTATGGTATATGAATGTTATGGAATATTATTGTTCTGTAAGAAACGAGCCGCAGGATGATTTCAGAGAGGCCTGGAGAGACTTGCATGAACTGATGCTGAGTGAAATGAGCAGAACCAGGAGATCATTATATACGGCAACAACATGACTATATGATGATCATTTCTGATAGACTTGGCTCTCTGCAACAATGAAATGCCTCAAACCAGTTCCAATTGTTCAGTGAAGAAAGCCATATATATCCAGAGAGAGGGATATGAAATGTGGACCACAACATATCATTTCCATGATCTCTATCGATGTTTGCTTGCATTGGGTTTCCTTTCTCAGATATTTTTTGTTCATATAGATACAATTGTTCTTGCACAGCAAGATAAGTATGGAAATATGTATACATATATTTAACTTGTCAAGTATTTTAATATAATTAACATGTAGTGAACTTCCTGCCATATAGGGGAGAGAAGGGGACTGGGGGGAAAATTTGTAATGGAAAGCTTTGTAAAGATCAATGTTGAGGAACTACCCATACATATGTTATGCAAATAAAAAGCTTAAAATAAAAAAAAAATATAGTGCCTATATAACACATCTCATTTAAATATTAAGTAAAATTAATTGACAGGAAACTTATTCATAAGAGATTTATTTCTGCTGAGTTAGTTCTCTTTAGTCCCTGTTAGAGACCAATTAAAACAAAAACAAAAACAAAAAAAATTAAGATTTGATGTATTTTGTCTGGACATTCCACATACACCTCCCAAGCTCTTAAAATGAGGCAGCATTTCTATCTCAGAAAACCAAGGTTGGGCAGCTCCTTCAGGTCCAAAAGTTTTTGGTTAATTCCCCCAATTTCCCAAGATCTTTCTTAGAATATCCAGCATATGAGTTTCTCCCTATCTTTTTTCCTTTTCTTTCCCTATATCTCTATGTTTCCCTTCTCCTTTTCTTTAACAAGCTAAAGGGAAAATTAAGTCTATTTTCTAGTATCACCCATAATATTTTAAAGTTTTATGATCCCTGTCAACTTAAAAAGTAGATGAGTAAAATTTTATATCATTCTCTTAAGCACCTATCCCAAATGTATTGAAACTTCTTTTTACTTTGCTGGGTCTGATCTGTCCTTTACTAATTTTTTTTTCCCTTTGTGAGCCAGTGGTGCTTAAGAGTAACAGGAATATTTTACTCTTGATTTAACTGCCATGAATAGAAAGTGAACAAGGAAAACTTTGAAGGAAAAGGAAAAAAGGAAAGACATTTCAAATCTGGTTCTGAAGAGTAATAAAATCTTGAATTTAAAAGGCAGTAAGGAATCCTGTTTTTCTGATTAAAGAAGAATAGTAGTAATACCACAATCATTAAAACAACATTCAAGTCTTCGGAAGAGATAAAAAGTAGAATACATGTGGGATTGTAGGGATAAAGGAAGAAAATGTAGAATTGGAACACCACAAATTTCTTCAAATAAAAAAAAAAAAAGAGAATATGATATTACATGAGAATCAAGAAAAATGAGAACATAAGCAGATTTAGTATTGTGTGTATCTTTGTATTTCCATTTTATAAATTTAAGGTTCCATCCAATTTAATTCAACAGGGAATTTTTATTAACACTATGTGTAAGACATTGTGCTAGGCTTCAGGAATAGAAAGGCAAAAAATAGTTTTTATCCTCAAGGAATCAAAGTATACAACTTAGTAGTAAATACAAAGTAATTTCAGGAGAAAGTACAAATAAATGGGCATCAGCAAAGACTACGCTATACTTTTAAAGAAGCTAGGGATTCTATTAGATAGAAATGAGGAAGAAGTCCATTCCAGACAGGAAGAGACTACTTATACAAGGGGAAAGAAGATGAAGGGTCATGTACCGTAAAAAGCTGGTGGGGTCAATTTAACTAGAATACAACGTACATGAAGGAGAGGAATATAAAAATAAGACAGAAAAGTCAAGCAAAAACCAGACTGTGATGGATTTTAGAGGTCCCGCTAAGAGTTTTGTATTTTGTTCTGGAAGGAAAAGAGAACCACCGAAGATCCAACTAGCCTAGTATTTTCTGATAAAGGCATGAAACAATTGCATTATAGGTACAAATGGTTTGTCCATCCATGAAGTCAAACAGCAAAGCTTAAGGGGGAACACCATTGAAGTTTCTATTTTTCCTTTAGTAACCTGTTAGACTCATCATTCCTGAATGTGAGTAAATGCATTGGGAATCTATTTACATGTTCACTCTGCTATCGCCTTGAGGTAAAATTTTCAAACATTACTGTGTGCTGTGCCCTTTTGTCATAAAATCCTTTTGAGCTTCAAGTGAGCTACCCAATTCTATTAAATTATAATTGGAAATACTGTGTTTACCCAAATATACCCACATCCTTAGGAACTTCAATCATGTCCTTTCTGTTTTCCTTGTTCCAGAAATAAGTCTTTAGTCTCTTCTTCAATTTTCATGGTTATTTTAGGTATTCCGTTCTAGACTTATAGATCTAGCATTTCAAAGCACTGATTCGACCAGACAGAGGATTAAGAAGTACCAACAGTAGGGTTTTACATAAGAGTGATGTCATCTGCTTGTTGCTCCCATTTTTTTCTTCCCAGAGAAGGTCCAACATCTTGGACATTTTCCTTTGGGAGCATCATGGATCAATATCTCTTAGATTTATGAATATCTTCAGTTGAAGAATTCCCTTCAACTAAGTAAGAAAGAGAACCAGAAAGTGCAGAGGAATGCTTTGTTTATAGAGGGAGTATTCATATCAAATTAATTAATCAGCCTTAAGTGCTTGTTTGCCAAGCACTGTCCTAAGTGCTATACACACAGAGATAAAAATATAACCGTCCCTGACCTCAAAGGGCTTACAGTTTTTGAAGAAACCATCAAAATACTATAGTAGGCATGAAATTTGGAACCTTAATCACTTTGGAAATTTGCTAAGTGCTCACTAATTAAAAATTAATTATTTTTTAAATTAATTAATTCTGACCAATTCAAACCACCAAGTTTCTTCAAAATTCTTGGTTTTATACAGGGTATTTTCAGTAATTTACATTAAATACATACAGTTCACTTGCAGATCAAAGGTTAAATACTCTAAAGGAGGATGGGTAATGTCAAGTATATCTGTAGACTTACCATTTTAGCACTTAGATAGAAATGTTGGATTGTTTTTGGAAACCTTAACAAAGATTTTTGCAAAATATCTTACAGAGACTGCATGCATAGTCAATAGAGAGTTGGCCCTGGAAATAGGAAGAACTGGATTCAAGTCCTGCCTCTAACACAATACTGGCCATGTGAGCTTGGTTGAGTTATTTAACCAAGAGGTATTTTAGATTAAGGAATAAGCAAACTAGAGGTTGTGGATCAAATCCAGCCTGACATCTATTTTTGAGTTTGAGCAAGCTTAGAACAGTTTTTACATTTTAAAATGCAAAAACTATCCTGAGCTCTTATGTTGGGGAGAAAAAAACAAAAACAAACAGGAAACCAGAGTTTATCAACCACTGCCCTAGATAATTCTGAAAGACTTCAGTTTCTGAGGTGAGGATCTACATTAGGAGAAGAAATTTTCCTTTTCTAGGAAATTATCTATACCAGATCCATTCTTTATCAGCACCCTTGTAAAGTTGCAATACAGCAAAATTCTCCTTTGCACAAAATGAAAAACAAACAAGTTCCCATATTTTCAAATCTGATTGATGGCTCGGCAGAGGTTACAATTTTTAATATATTGCTAACAGTTCTAACAGCTTAAAAAAAATGCTTACAGCAGGCATCTGGAAGAGGTGCTCAAGACAAATTCACTGAATTATAATTTACAGAGCATTTGTACTCTGTACAGGGTAAGTGAAAATAAATGAAGCAATGCCAGAGGACCTTGGTTCAAATAATGGCTCTGCCACTATCTATGGGATCCTGAGTAAATGCCCTGAATTCTCTGGGCCTCAAGCTTCTTCATCTGTAAAATGAGAAGACAGCATTAGATAATCCCATCAGTTTCTTTTAGTTCTAAATCCAAGATCCTCTAAAAGTAGTACTTTAGGGTTAGGGTTAGGGTTAGATAAAGATAAACTGACTATATTCTGCAGAGAATAGACTTTATAATAAACAGGAACCATGAGTTTTGGGTTCAAATCTCACCTCTCAGTCTGTGTAACAAAGAGCAAGTTATTTTACTTCTTTAAATCTCAGTTTCTTCCTCTTCAAAATGGTGACCATATCATCTGTACTGCCTACTTTTCAGAGCTGCTGTGGGAGAATCAAATGAATGTAAAATGTAAATGTTGAAGCACTATATGGATATCACCTATTACTTTAGGAGGAAAGAAAGACTACAAGAAGGTGAGTATTCAGAAGCCACTGGAATAATCTAGGCTAGGTATGAGAGCTTGGGATAAAATGGTAACAATGGAAATGGAACTGGTGGTACTCAGGAAAGTGAAAACAAAGAATGAACAAGAAGCCTTGGTGTCAGAATAAATCTAGATGATGAAAGGAAAGGAGAAAAAAATTTTTTTTTTTTTTAAATTTCAACACTGGGAAAACTGTGATGCCAGAAAAAGAAATGGGAAAGGAGGTTTACAAATAAGTAGAGACTTTTGAGGATGAGGGATAAGGTGATAATAAATTCAGTCTTGTACATGCTGAGTTTGAGAAGACCATCAGTAAATTCAATTTAAGTCTTGTAGGCAGCTAGAAACACCATGTGAGAATTAACATAAAAGGAAAAAGGTGTCATGGCAGGGCTATAAGCTTGAAAAGTTCCAAATACAAACTGGCCATGCTAAATGCAGGGAGACCTAAGACCACAATAGTCCCCAGCAACCAATCTTCAGGGGCTTCAGACTGCCTCTAGTATAAATTCCTCAATTACAGCATTGAAAGTTTCCAGTCAACTTAGACTCATTTCCCATATTCTACATTTCAGCCAAATTGGTCTCTTTTCAGTATCTGAATTAATTCTATCCTTCATCTTCCTGACTTCATGCATCACCATGAACCCAAAATGCCCTCTTTCCATGCCAAGCTTTCTTAGAATCCCTGGCTCTGTTTGAGGCCCATCACAGATGCCAGCTTTTATAAAAAGTCCTTCCTGATCTCCTTCTATTTGTGAATAATCTTCCCCCTCTACCCTCCCCCCACCCCCTGCCAAACCTCATATTTATACCACGATACACATAGTGTATCAACTCCTTTCTATCCCACCTCCCTCAGCTCCTTAAAGGTAGCAGAGACTGTTTTGTCTTTGAAAACTCGGCATCTAGTGCATTTATTAAGTGCCTATCAGTACTAGGCACCGTGTGGAATGCTAGGGATATCAAAAAAGGTCAAAGTATTTATGCGTATAACAGCAAGTGAAGAAATCATTGCTGCACCAAACTGGCATCAGTGGAAAGAGCAAGCAAATTATCATAATCACCATTCTTCAAAGCATTCAGATATAGAAGAAAATGACATTAAAAGGAGGTCAGAACTCCAAAATAAAATAACAAGAACAGAACAATCTAAGTATCAAGCAGGAACTACTAATCAGGGGAAGATCTGATCACAGGACCCAAGAGTTGGAGTTGGAAGAAATCTCATTTAAAGAGTCCACTTATTCTAACCCTTATTCTAGAGGGAGGAAAACTAAGGCCCAGAGAGGGGAAGTGATTTTTGCTCAGTCCCACAGGCAATGGCAGAGGAGGTATCTGAATATTAGTCTTCTGACTCCAAATCTAGAACACTCCCTCTCTGCCTCCTCCCTAAACTGCACCATGTTTAATGAAGAAGATGGTACTGAGTTGGGATAAAGGGATAAATCAGATTTCAACAAAGGAGATAAGGGAAAAAGTAGTGAAAAGTATACTCTAGACACAAAGAATAGCAAGAACATAAAAAAACCCAGAACTGACTTTTTCTATAAAATTCCTACTTTACTTTATTCTTGTCTTTTATCTGTGGCAGGTTCTTTTTTTATTTTTTGTTTTTTTATTAATAACCACTTTGTTTTGATCAGTTTCATCTTTTCCAAACATTTTCACATGTTCACAATTATTTCATTTGATCCTCACAACTGTGTCAGGTAGAAATGAGTAGCCTCATTTTAAAGATGAAAGAACACACACAAAGGGAACCATTTCATAGGTAATTTATAATAAGGCAAATCCCCAAACCCAGTCTTGTCTCTTAAATCCAATTTCCTTCCACTGCAGCATGGAAAAAAGAACAGTGAAATCCCAGGATACTATATTTACTAAAAATATTAGCTCATTTTTAAATGTTATATTTTGATTTTTAAAAAAAATGAAATAGCTAAATTATATCAAACCAAATAAACCAACTTCACTAAGCTAGATAACATTATATCCCCTAAAACAAAGATAAGACTTTAGCACATAAAGCATACATTTATTAAATATTCATACTGATTTCACCTTTAATAAAATTTTTCAGAATTTCATGCAAATCAAGGTGATATAGACAAAAGATATCATTAAAAGTAATTTATTTGCAAACTACATACAAAAAGGACTTCAGTAAATTCAGATGAATTCTCTTTTGAGTTCACTGATGCATGCCTCTGTTCTTACTTTATACCAGCTAGCTACACTAGCAATATAGACAAAATCTAATGGACTACATTAAAAAGTTCTGATAAAACTTCAAATAGTTGTTTGCTGTATATGGGATATTTTATTATAATCCATGCGGTGAGGGTAGAGTGAGCAAGTTTCTCTTCAAATATATTTTGATTGTAAATTATGGGTCTCTGGGCAGTGAAGCAAGAGCAATCAAGAAAAGAGTTCAGCAAAAACAGTGAACACATAAAAAAAGTGAGACTCAACATTTATAAGGTTCTACTGCCAAGGAGTTCCCTCCCAATTTCTACAGAGGAGCAGTAGAAAGGGCTTTTTCATTTCTTTGGATCTGAGGTTGGTCATTATAATTTTGCATCATTCAATTTTCATTGTTTTGTTATTACTCTTTCTATTTCCATTTTTTATAGTTACTGTGTGTGTATACTGTTTTCCTGGATCTGTTTTATTTATTTTTTGCTGGTTCAAATAAGTCTTAACGTACGCCTCTATATTTAACAAGTTTGTTTCTTACCACATAGCAATATATGTTTTTTGTTATATTAATTTAGTTAATTGTTATATTAATTTAGTCATTTCCCAGTCAATGCACATTTGCTTTGTTTTCAGTTCCTTGCAATCACGAGAGGTGCAGTTGATATCTTGCTGCCTATGGAACCTCATTTTTGGTCCCCAAAGGGATCTCTATCAAAAGTCAAAGAATATATGTTCTTGGTTTCAGTACTAGCGTGCAAGAGAAGATGGGGAAAGAAGGTTCTGCAGAGGAAAACACTACAGTATAAGGCCAAAACCAAACCAAACCAAAAAACCAAAACAAAACAAACAAAAAACCCCAACACAGTAAGGTTTCCAAAACTAACATTCATGGGAAATATTAAGTAATTAATTCCATTATGAGAACAAATCTGCACCCAGAGGATAACTTAATCCCTTCTGATTTTAATAGTGTCAGGCAAGAGAAAAATAAGAGTATTTATTTTTTGCAATTCCTTCCCTGAAGAAATGGAGATATTAAAAAGCTATTTGAGACTTTGGTGTAGGGGTGGCTGACTTGCACAGGAAAACTCCAGCCTCTCTCATACTAACGCCTGTTTAAACTCCTGCAGGAAAAAAAAAACAAAGAGCAGCATACTTTAAACCTGAATATTTCTTTGCCTTCTAGACTATAGAAATACTTTCAACCTTTTTTGTTTTAAAATATATTTGAGCCCATAAAAGTGTGTGATGAGAAATTATTGAACAAGCTCCATGTACTTAAAATTCAATTCAATAAATATTTGTTTCCAATGTTGATTTTATTGTTGCTGTTCAGTTTCTACTGTCTGATTTTTTAAGACCCCTTTGGGGGCTTTCTTGGCAAAGATATTGAAGAGGTTGGGCAATTCCTTCTCCAGCTCATTATAAATGAGGAAACAGAGGCAAGGTGGGTGATGTGACTTGCCCAGGGTCACACAGCTAATACATTCCTAAGGCCAGATTTAAACTAAAATGAGTCTTCCTGACTTCAGGCTCAGGGTTCTATCCACTGCTACCCAGTCTATACCTAGCTACCCAGTCTATTATATGTCAGGTACTATATTAGGCGCTTGGGATATAAAGACAAAAATGAAACAAAATCTACCCTTCAAAGAATTTAAATTCCATAAGGAGAAAACACAAGACAGAAAATTAAATATAAGCTCTATAGTCATTTCTAGTTCCTGGGGGAAGAGAGTCAGAACTGGCCTCCCATAAGGGGCTAATGCATGGAGCCCAAAGGTAGCGAGAAAATCTAGCAGACTGGGGGTGGGGGGTGGGGACAGCGCAGGGGGAACGAAGTACATTCCAAGCCACACTAGAATGTCTGGGCCAAAGTAAGCAGATGAGAATAGGGTCACATACAAGGTGCACCGGTTAGGCCAGTTTGGCCAGGGATGGGGATGAAATCCTGCCTCAGGCACTTCCTAGAGGTGTGACCTATGCAAAGTCTGTGCTGCAGTTTCCTGATCAGTAAAATGATTAGACTCCCTGGCCTCTAAGATTACTTCCAGATCTAAATTTATAATCCTATAAATCTGCCTTTCATCCCAGAGGGAAGGAGCCACTGGAGTTTCTTGAGTAGGGGTCAGACACTTTAGAAAACCAATGTGGCAGCTGCAAGGAAAACAAACTGAGGAGAGAGTAGGAGGAAATCAAAACAGGAAGCTACTGTAACAGTCCAGGTAAGAGAGGCTTAACTCTCCTGTGTGGGGAATACAGGGACACAAATGCAAGATATTGTGGAAGCAGAATTAATCAGATGTGAAGGATGGGGAAGAGTTGAGGTGACTAGAAAGATAGTAGCACATTCAATAGAAATATATAATTGAGAAAGGGATACTTGGGAGAGGAGAAGATAATGAATTCTATTTTGGACAGCTTACATTTGAGATGTCTGAGGGATTTTATCTATTGTAGATAGTCATCAGCAGCAAATGGTGAGATGAGATTGAAATTCAGGAGAAACAGGGGCTTAATATGTAGATCCAAGTCATGAAGCATAAAGCCAATAATTGAACCCTTGGGAACTGATGAGATCAAGACAAAACATAGAAAAGAGGATCCAGGTTTGTTTCATAAATAAGGATGGGATAAAGAGGATGAAGAATGATAAGAGAACCAGAAATGAATAGTGTCTCTTCCTGCCCTTCCAACCCCTTCTCACTCACCTCCCCACAGAGAGTTGCCTAGAAAGAAGAGATAGTTAATAGTGTCAAATGATACAAAGAAGTCAGGAAGAAGGACTGGAAAAAAGGCTTTTGCATTTTTTTAAATTTAATTTTATTTTCAGTTCCAAATTCTCTTCTTCGCCCACCTCTTGAGAAGACAATATAAATAAAACACATGACAAATATGAAGTCATGCAAAACATACATCTCCATTAGCCATCTCCTCCTCTCTCTTCTCCTAACTCCAAGCAAGATAAAGAAAAAAGGAGAAAAAACATGATTCTTTCAGCACTGAGCCCATCCATATCTCTCTCTGGAGGTAGATAGCAAATTTCGTCTCGAGTCCTCCCTGTAGTGGGTCATTGTGTTGATCAGAGTTAGTTGTTAAGTCTTTCATAGTATAATAGCTTTTGAAACATAGTTCCAAATTAGTCTCCAGAATGGCCTTGACTAGTTCACAGTTCTACCAACAATGCATTAGTGTACCAATTTTCTAACAATCTCACCAGAATTTGTCATTTTCCTCTTCTACAATCTTGGCTAATCTGATAGGTGAGGTGTTATTTTTATTTCTCTAATTATTAGTTTTAGAGAATTTTTAAAAAATGTGATTACATTTTAACAGCAAAAGGCCATCTGATTTAGCAATTTAGCAAGAACATTTTCAGTTGGGTAAAGAGTTAAGAAGCTGTATTGCAAGGGATTGAAAAGCGTGAGGTAAGAAAATAAGCCACAACAATTAGACATGTTCCTTTCCCCCTGAATTTGGTTATGAAAGAAAGAAGACATAGGATAGTAACTTAAGGATATATGATCAAGTGAAGATTTATTTTAAGGAATTTAAGAATTTAAATATTGAACTGGATATGCTTTTATGTAGGGAAAGGAATATAGAAAAGGCTGAAGAAATCCCAGTAAGTTATAATTAATCAATAAACATTTATTAACAGTTAAAGGAAAAGGGGAAGGGAATAAGCATTTATATAGCTCCTACTTGGTATCAGGCACTGTGCTAAGCATTTTACATAATTATCTCATTCAATTCTCACAACAACCCTTCAAAGCAGATGTTGTCATATTAACCTCATTTTACAGATGAGGAAACTGAAGCAGACTGCTAGGAATCTTCCCAGAGTCAGATAACAATTAAATGTCTGGAGTTTTATTTGATCTTTCCACTGTACCACATAAAAGCCTCTTGTATTGAATGTTCTCCTGTTTTAAAAAGAGATGGGATGTAGGGCAGAAATAGAGGCTTTTCCAAGAAGGATCACTCCCTTTCTCTGACATTCATACAAAGCAGGAGCTCAAGGGATGATACTGAATGATTAGGGAATATGGAGTTAAGAGGAAGCTAGTAAAGAATGGGGGAAAAAAATGAATCAAAAGATTTCCAATCCTTGGTAGTGATTTCTAAACCTTAAGAGGTTACCTAATTTTTTCTTTTGTACTGAAATTTTGCTATGCTGAATAAAAGTTATGAAAAATCTTGAGTATAGAAAGCATTCAAATATTGGTTGAATAAATACAAATATTTTAATGAAGATATTTATTGTGATGAAATTTAGCTATATTTCAAGTTATGTCAGCAAATGATTGAAAAAAAATCTACCCATTTAAAAAACAAGCTACAATTCAGCATTTTTCTAATTCATACTGGATTTATCCCTAAAAATAAACCCGATTACTGATATTTTTACTTATAAATTGTCTTAGTCTATTACATGGGGAAGTAATAAAGAAAATAGATTATGTAGGATGTGTTCTTGAAAATTTGAAATAACCAGATCAGTACATCATGAGAAGCAGATTCACACAAACATACTAAGTGACTACTATGTACAAATAACAGACAGTGCTAGATTCCAAAAGGAGATGCTTAAAAAAATGACAATAGAGAAGAGCTGCAAAGGAATCTTAAAAAGCCAAACTTCTCATTTTACAGATGAGGAAACTGAGACCCAAAAAGGTGAAGTCACCATAAATGTCTAAATGAAGCCAATGATTTCTTTTAAAATGCTGAATTATCTATGCATTTATTGTCTCCAACTGATGGGAGATGGAGATGGTAACTCCCTGCCTCACCTGATGTAAAGTGTAAAGAGCTCTGGCTTTTTAAGACTCTAACAATTTTCCTAATTGGTTAAACCATATTCTCTCACTTCTATTTTATGCACAGCAATTTGCTGATCACTGATAGGCATTAGCTTGTGAATTACATAGGCACTGTGTGAAGACCACCTTAAATTCTACTACTATGAAATGAAGGAATTGACCAACTCTTCATAATTCAGTTTTCTGCCAGTAAGACAAATACTGTTATCTCCAAGGCTCAAAGGTATGCAAATGAATAGCCCACAACTTAGATCAGATCAGATCAACCTCCAAGTCTGGTAGACTCAAAGGCTAAGTACAACAGCAGATAACCTACCTTTTTTTGTTTATTTGGATTCTTTGTTCCAAGATCTAAAGGGGAAGGGGAGGAAGGGGAAGGTTCTCCGCCGTGTAAATGAAAACAGTTAAATAAACAAACCATAAAGTAGAACAAAATACACAGGCCAGTGAAGTTCAGAAACCCTCACTCGAATTTCTACCGTAAGCCTTATGCCCTTGCACATTCAGGTTTCACTAGAAATACAAGGAAAAAGAATTTTTATGATAAGAGGCTTCTATGAAACCATCTATTTTCCCCTTCCTTAATTCAAACTAAAATCCAGGACCTACTAAACAGCTAATTTCCATAGCCAGGAAGATGTACAAGAAGAAAGAAGCAATATCTATGAAAAAAACAAGATCAATTCAAGCAGCTTTTGTATAAAAATCCCAATTACAGGCATTCATTTGAACTTGGTTACCAAAGTAGAACCTCATTTATCTGAACTAACTGAAAGGTAAGTCTGAGTTTGAGAAAACTCCTTAAGAAATCCAATTTTCAAGTACTTTTAAATGTGATCAACAAAAATAGACTATGAAGAAAATATTACTAGCAAAGTTCCTGCTGGAAAGAAGTACACGTCATTAGCATATCAAAATACTAGTAGGCAGTATAGGTCTGTGCTCCTATGTGGTGATTTCATCATAGTAATATGTGCAGAAAAGTATATTCACTATAATGATGTGCAATTTGGTGTCCATGATGGATTTGTTTAGCAAATATTTTACAGCTTGTACAATGATTATTTATTTGAGGTAAGAATTTTTCCAAATAGTTGCAAGACTGAAAAAAGTGGCAGATTAATGAGATTTTACTACACTTTGAAATAATTCACAAATCCAAAGACAACTTAAGACCTGAGGCCAGAATTCAAAAATACTTTCATCAACAAGGAATGAGAAAGAAGGGGAATAACTATTTAAAAAACCACTTAGATATGGTATTAACAGACAATTCAAAGTCCAAAGTACCAAAATTAAAAACAAAAACATTTAAGAAAAAGTGAGACCAGTTTTGTATAAAAATAGCAATTTTAAGTACTAATAACATAACATCCATTAAAACATCAATTTTACAAGAAGGCTACATGCAAATATACAGCCAAAGTTAGTAAACCTTGAACATTTTAAAACAAAAGATTCATCTTATTATCGAAGACTTAAAATAGTTATATCAAAAACATGCACGCAGAATGATAGCAAAGAATCTTCTCAAGCCTACATCAGCACAAATGTTTTTATATTTTATGTTTACCTCCAGCTATAACTTCTCTCATCTATCTACGTGTCTAACAGCCTGCTCAATATATCTACCTGGATCATCTACTGATGTCTAAATTTAACATATTTCGCCTTAGATATCATCTCCCCCAAAACATCTTATCCTTCTTATTTCTCTGCTAATGACACCACTATTTTGTCTCCAAGGCACTACATGATGACCTGACTCTTCCCTCTATTTCTCATTCAATATCATATAATTCTTTATACTTCCCAAATCTAATCCCTTTGCTCTGAAAAGGGAACGAATCTACCTACATCAGAGGTTCTCATTATATAAACTACTAAAGGTTTTTGGACTTTGAGAAGATATTCCTTCAGTCTCTTTTTCAGTTCACCTGCATACTGATACTGTTGCTACCATCCTAAAATAACACAATGAGCATGTTACTTATGGCTGCTAGATGGTGACATGGATAAAGCAGAGGCCTTAGAGGCAAGACTCAAATTTACATCCTGCTCAGATACTTATCAGCTGTGTGACCCTGGACAAGTCACCTTACTTCCACCTGCCTCATCTGTAAAATGGAAGTGATAATAGCATTTATTTCCTTGAACTGTTGTGAGGATGATCAAATGAGATAACATTTGCAAAGTGTCTTGGAGACCTTAAAATGCTAAAAAAATGTAAGTTATCACCACTACCACCACCACCACCACCACCATCATTTCTCTACGCCTAAAAAAACCTTCAATAGATTCCCCACTGTTAATCAGATAAAGTCTAAACTCTTGTCATTAAGAGTGCCCCAAAATAATAGTAATTTGGTAAGAGGACTGAATTGGAAATCAGGAGGCATGTGTCCTAGCCCCAGCTATTGTGATCTTGGGCAAACCCCTTTAAATCTTCTGGGTCTTAGTGTCTATATCTGTAAAAGAAGGAAAGATACACTAAAAGGTATACCACTTCTATCTCTATACAAATCTGCTTCAATCAAACTAGGCTTTCTACTCACTTAATGTATTTTGTGTTTTTCTAACTTAGTTTATACTATTCTTCCCATCTATTACTACTTCCTTGTGCTAACCTGTTCAAATTCTACCCAACTTTCAAGATTTAGGACGTGTCTGCTATTTGACTAAAACTCTGTACCTCACATCTTTGTTTCTTTGTCTATAAATTGAGGGGGTGGATTCCAATAATATGTTCTCTATGATCTCTTCCATCTCTGAAAAGTGTGGTGGCTCAAATCCCAATCCTCAAGGAAGTCTTCTCTAAAGAGTAATAATGGAAGTATTTACTCCTTCAATCAGTACAGGACCACAAATCTACTCATCCTCTGGGAAATATTAGCAATTATCTTTTAATATGCTATATTTTAACTTCTTAACTAGAATATAAACTAAGATATATTCTTTACTTCTCTGTATACTACTCTACTTGTGTACTAGTTAATAGATATATATTAATAAGTGCTAAAAAACAGGAAGAACACATTTATTGGTGAGTCCTTCATTTACTGGTATCTAAATCTTTTAAACAGAAACACCTTCAAAATTACAATGATTAAATGAAACCTGATTTTATATACATATTCATTAATTCTTTAAAAAAAAATTCTTAGTGCGGTGCCAAATATAGTAGGTTCCTCAATTTATATTTGCTAATCTACTGAGATACACCTTTACTGGGAGAGCTATATAGACCTTAAAGAAGCTGCATGTGAATAAAACTGAGGATAAAGTTGAACTCAGCTGTGGATGACCTTGGGAAAATGAGCAGAATTAGGATTAAAGGAGACTTAGGTCCAGGCTTTAAAGCAGATGGCTCAGAGAACATTTAAATCGTTTCTTGAAAGAATCAGGTTATCTCTTTATTGTCAAAGCCTATGGAAAAAGTTGTGGGCTTAGTGCAGGTAATCTTCAAATGTAAAGTCAATTTTCCTTTTTTTTGCTCCTAGATTATATACTTCATTAAGCACACCCAGTAAAAGTGTAAGACCCATGCAGTTCTCAGAACCCCACTCAATCACTGCATGCTTTTTATATGTTCAGGGAATGTAGGTCATTTTTGTTGGTCTAGGCAAAACACAAGATCATTTGCTACAAATCATATTATAAATGAACATTGTTTTATATTTTCATTGTTCCCCTTTATGAGTACAGATTATCTATGATTGGTTGAATTTGGAAAGTTAAAAAAAAAAAAGAACTAGGATTATCCAAGTTGTTGTTGTCAGTCCACTCTTTACAGATGAAAGAGACCCTCACTTAGTACATGCAGCTTCATTTTTCATTAACAGCCAAAACCTAGATAAGTAACTAGTAACTGTTCTAGCTCTGTATCCATGAGAATGCTTTTATTTTTATATTTCTTAACTACTAATAGGGTAAAACAAAATTTCAAGTATTGTCCTGAGAGTCCTCTGGGCTGTTAAAGAGGCTCTTTCTAATCTTTTCCAATAATTATATTTCATTTCAAAGCTTTGACTGCCAGCTCCTAAAAGCTAATTTACTAGGTCTGTAGGCCTCTCTCAAGAGAGTCATTTATCCCCTATAATTGACTTTTGTGGAAACTGGTCAGATACCATATCCAGAAAATGAAACAAATCATACTACCACCGCTTGAAAGCCTCTTTCATTGAAATGGCACTGTGAGGCTGAACTGGAAACTATGCACTGATTTTAATTATATGTGTGGTATCCCATTCAACATTAATAATGAACGTTGGCTCATCAATTCTTCTTTGGTATCAGGACAACTATTAGAACACAATTTAAAAAAAAATCTAATTGAAATATTGTTGAGTCTAAAATATGTTAATATCTTACTAGAGTCATATTTTTAAAAGAAACATCCAAGTCAGTCATTTATCCTCTAAAATAATTAAACAATTTGATTTTACTGTCAAAACAATAGTGTTCTTCGACAAAGGAATAAAGTCTTTTCCTTACAGATGAGATAACTGAGGCATAAAGGTAAAATGACTAGGCTGATGGCACATTCTGAGCAAGTAAGCCAGGACTTATATCCAGTTTTCTGAACTCCAAATCCAGTTTCCTTTCCATGCTGCCAATTAACTTAAAGGCCTATCATGCCCAAGAGCTCTTTTAAGAGAGATTATAAGAATAACCAGTCTTCTCAGAACCCAACATTCCTCCAGAACCTAATACTTTTCACAGCTGAAAATGAATCTGAAATCAATGGAAACAAAGGCTTTCTTAGGGTTTGGGAGACTGGTCAGATGACATGCTTGATATTAAAGTACCAAAAGTCAGTCTAACATATAATTAGATTGCTAACTCTAAATTGAGTAATAAAGTATAATATCTGAACTATTAGAAAACATGGAACCTTTTTACTTAACAGAGGAGAAAAACCTAAACAAGAAATAGTCACAGTTTAAAAAAACTAAGTATCCCGGAAACAATCTGCCACTATACAAAAAGCAGCCATTATGCCAGTGGTGTAGGAATGACAGACAGCATGATGAGAAGAAATGTTTGGCTATCTCGGCAACTTAGGGAGGCTTCCAATAATCTTCCCTATGCCAAAAGAGGCTGGAAATGAGAAATGAAAAGGCAAAACTTTGATAAACAAGACTAAAAATCAGTGGTGTGCTGGTCCTGGGGCTACTGTGAATAAGGAAATTCAAGAAAGGCCTTTGCAATAATGATTCAGAGTGTCAGCAGTAATTATCAAGATGCTTTTAGGGTGGAAAAAGTCTATCACATTGAAAAGTATTTTTAAAAATTGTTTTAACTTTTCCAGAGAACATCTTAAATTAAAAGAACCATAACTTCATGCTGTCAGGACTTAATTCAGAATTTTCTATAGCTGCCAGGGGTCAGTAGGAATGTGAGGGGTTAGGATTCCCTTAAATTCTCCAATACTTTGTATGTGACCAAGATTTAGAGAACCCCAACACAAGACTTAGACACTTGGGATGTGCAATAGGCTCTTAATTTGACACTGAAAACAAGGAATGCCTTTCAGGATATTTCCCACTAAATACTATCACTCCAGCCTGTATCATAAATGTCTAGCCAGGTGCACAGCTTAACTAGAACAATGTTAGAATCATTACTGTTACCTAAATTTATTCTGTATCAGAGTAGTCACCATATATTTATTCTTTCCTTCAGATTTGGCTGGGAAAAAAAAACAAAACCCTACATTTTTTGAAAAAACCTCAAACACAAAATGTTTTTATCTTCTACCCTCCCTTTTATCTTTCCCCACTCTCACCTACAATAAAATAATTATCAGACTAGTCCAGGCAACAGCAAAACTGGCTATGATGACTCTAGCAGATAGGTCAAGAGGGGTACTTAATTACATGTGAACTTAAGTAAATACCCTTTAATATGCTTTAGGCACCACCCCCACCTGCAAAAAAAAAAATGAGATTAAAAATCAGTAAGGGCTATTACCTTGCTTTCTCTATAAGTTTAAGACTTTTATAGGGTCTTGATCCCAATACAATCTTTCAAACTCTGAATCTGTGTGGTGAAATTACTATTTTCATTATAAGTTCATCCCCTTCAAGTTCTTTATTTTTTCTTTCTACCATTTTCAGACTTCTCATTCTCCCAGTAGTCTACCCCTTTCCCAGTGCATATACAGACACATCATACCAAAACCATCGCTTTATGTACACAGAGTCATAAAGACAACACACGACAAGAACTTCGAATCATAAGTCAGAAATCAAAGATGGGGATCTAAACAAGGCCAGTCATCACATTACTCCATTAGTTTAGGTACAGACGAAATTTGCTTCTGCAACTCACCAGATGGCTCTTCAGGCTCACTTTCATTCTCCTCCTCTGGAGGGGCTTGAGGAGGAGGGGGAGGAAGCTTCTTTTCCTTCTCTGCTTTAGCATTTCTTTCCTCTTCAGAATAGTACTCATCTTCAGAGAGATTGGCCAAGCTCTCATCCATTTCTCTGTACTCTACCTATATGCAGACCACGTCAGGGAAAACAAGGTAAAACACTACCTCAATTAATGCACTCAAATTTTAAGTACAACAAAATAGAAACCAAGTTTCTATCTATTAAAAAAAAAAAAAAAAGGAGAAGAAGAAGAACCTCCCATCAGTGCATTATGCAGCACAACACTGTCATAAATTCATTCTCAAATAGAGTAGTTGATCAGTGGCATAGGATAGGATCTCACGACAAACTAGGCAATAACTATAGCAATTTAGTGTTTGATAAACCCAAAGACCCCAACTTTTGGCATAAGTACTCACTATTTGGCAAAAACTGCCGGGAAAATTGGAAACTAGTATGGAAGAAATTAGGGCTTGACCCATACCTAACACCACATACCAAGATAAGATCTAAATGGGTTCATGATCTGGATATAAAGAGTGATATTATAAGCAAATTAGAGGAACATAGGATAGTTTACCTCTCAGACCTGTGGAGATGGAATAAATTTATGTCCAAAGAAGATGTGGAACTCTTAACTGAACACCAGATAGATAATTTTGACTATATTAAGTTAAAAAGTTTCTGTACAAACAAAACTAATGCAGACAAGATTAGGAGGGAAGCAACAAATTGGGAAATCATCTTTACATTTAAGGGTTCTGATAAAGGCCTCATTTCTAAAATATATAGAGAACTGTCTCATATTTATAAGAATTCAAGCCACTCTCCAATAGATAAATGGTCAAAGGATATGAACAATTTTCAGTTGATGAAATTAAAACCATTTGTAATCATATGAAAAGGTGCTCCAAATCACTATTGATCAGAGAAATGCAAATTAAGACAACTCTGAGGGATTACTACACACCTGTCAGATTGGCTGAAAAGTCAGGAAAAGATAATGACGAATGTTGGAGGGGATATGGGAAAACTGGGACATTGATACATTGTTGGTGGAACTGTGAATGGATCCAACCATTCTGGAGAGCAATTTGGAACTATGCTCAAAAAGTTATCAAACTGTGCATACCCATTGACCCAGAAGTGTTTCTATTGGGCTTATATCCCAAAGAGATCTTAGAGGAGGGAAAGGGACCCACATGAGCAAGAATGTTTGTGGCAGCCCTTTTTGTAGTGGCTAGAAACTGGAAACTGAAGGGATGCCCATCAATTGGAGAGTGGCTGAATAAATTATGGTATATGAATGTTATGGAATATTATTGCTCTGTAAGAAACGACCAGCAGGACGATTTCAGAGAGGCCTGGAGAGACTTGCATGAACTGATGCTGAGTGAAACGAGCAGAACCAGGAGATCATCATACACAGAAACAACAGTATTACATGATGATCAATTCTGATGGACATGGCTCTCTGCGACAAAGAATTGTCTCAAACCAGTTCCAATTGTTCACTGAAGAAAACCATACACACCCAGAGAGAGGGATATGAAATATAGACCACAACATAACATTTTCATGCTCTCTATTAATATTTGCTTGCATTGTGTTGCCTTTCTCTGATTTTCTTTTTTTTCTTGTAGATAGGATTTTTCTTGCATAACTTGTCAAGCATTTCAACATTATTAACATGTAGTGGACTTCCTGCCATCTAGGGGAGGGGAGGGGACTGGGGGTAAAATTTGTAATGGAAAGCTTTGTAAAGATCAATGCTGGGGAACTACCCATACATATGTTATACAAATGAAAAGCTTTAAAAAAAAAAAAAAAAAAGAACTGGCAGGTAACAGCCCATTTACTTTGTTCATGGCAGAGGCATCAATAAGAGTTCACATTTATGTTATAATTAGTACTTAGACTATCTCCAAAAGAATTTGTGAAAACTATCTTGTTTCTGTGGAAATGAAAGCATCCAGCAGGAGAAAGGCCTGGCTCTCTGGCCTCTAAAACTAAGATCCTTTCGATATGCCTTTAAGTTTGGAGAGGTGTACTGAGTGCAATGGCTTTCAAATATAGCCAGGGACAGGGAAATGGGGAGCAACAAATCCAAATCCTCCTAGACCAGTTTCCCCGCCTCACCACTCACAGGACCAGAAAAGGACTTTTTTTCTTTAGTATTTTTAAATTTTTAAAGTTTCAGTAGATAAAAAACTTCATCACTTGAAGACCAACTCTAATGACATGCAAAGAAATATAACCCTGACCAATGTGAACTGATTCCACCTCTACTTTTATTGCAGTTTCTAGGTCCTGCTTTTAATTCAACATTAACACAAAGAGCATGGGAAAGGAGGAAAGAACAGATACAGAACTCTATAATCTGGGGTAAACAAACATCTTATTTAAAAATCGTACTTACAATCTAGTTTTCCAATGATGTGACCTCATTTAAAGACAAAAGTTTTCTCAAAGTAGTAAGGGAACTCTCAGAGAAAACCTTTTACCTTTCCCTCTCGTTCCTAGCCACTAAGTCACTCTTGTATCCTCAAGTATCTTCATCACCAGAATCAAAACAAAGGGGCTTGTTGGAGGCTAGATGGAAGCTTCTAAGCCAGTCAGATAAAGTCAGGAGTGTCCTGTATTTCTGGGCTGCAAAGAAGGGCCCTGCAGGACTGGAAGATGATGTTTTGGGTCTCTAAGCAGAAGGGAGGAGACACTCCAGAGATCTGAGGTATTTGCACTGGAGAGCTATAACGGAGATGCAGAAAAGAGGCGGGTGGCTGGTGGAGGGCAGTCTTGGATCAATATGGTATGATTTAAGATAACTTGAATATTCCTTATGCTGGACCAGATGAAAGCATGGTTGGGGGAAGACTGCATTTGATCTCTTAGGAGAATTCCTGATCTATATGATCTCTGATTAATGGGCCATAGGTCGTTGGAGGTATTTGGACCCTCAATCAGGGAACACTGGGAATTCAAAAAGTTAAAGCGATATTCAGAGAGGCAAGATTTACATTAGAAGAGCAGTGGTATAATACAATATGATAAACATTTATTGTAATTATGTGCTAGGCACTGTGCTAAGGGAAAGGGACACAAATTTAAAAATTAAAAAAAAAAAAAAAAAAAAAAAAAGTCCCTTCCCTCAAGAAGCTTACAACCTGATAGGAAAAGTCAATATACACAAAAGAAAGCTGAAAAGTGAGGGAAGGAGGGAGCCAGAAAGATAACAATAATGAGGAGTCAAACCAAGCAGGGCAGAGAAACCAACTTCACAATTTATGGAAAAGAGAAACAGCACAAGTAAGTGCCCTTCACCCCACCTTAGAGGGCAATTCATGGACAATGTTTGAGAAACCCAAACACTTAGATGGAGGAGAGGAAAGAATTCTGAATTCTCTAGGCAGCATAATTTTGGGTTCTAGACTTTTAGATAGAGAAGGGAGAATTTCAGAGCAGTACCAACCCAAATCTGAGCGATCCCAAGTTCAATAGTTTAGAGATGGGACCTCCTACAAAGAAAAGAATTTCTACATTTACTGAAAAAGCATTTACCAAACACCTACTACTATGTGCAAAGTACTCCCTAGGTGCTGGGAATACAAATCAATCAACAAAAAATGTATTAAACACTAATTGCCAAGCACTATGGGAGTCCTAGGGCACAAAGAAAGGCAAAAACAATGCCCAGTCCTCAAAGATCTAAGGTTCTAACAGGAAATAAATAAATATCTACGTACATATGTACAAGATACTTAAATACAAAATGGATGGAACGTAACTTAGAGGAATAAGCCTTAGAGGCTGCAAATCTGGAAAGGAATCCAGGGAATAGCTAGAAGGCACAGTTGAGTAGAGTGTTTTCCAGACCTGGTAGAAAACAAGAGCAAAGTCAGGGTGCCAGAAGATGGAATATCCTATTACACAGACAGCATGACAACCAGATTATGAAAGGCTTTAAATGTCAGAGGATTTTATATTAGATTTTGGGAGTAAAAGGGTTACAGAGATGGCCAGTTCTTTCTTTCAAGGCACTTGTAATCTACTGAGGGAGAAGGTAAGACAACATATACAAAGATCAGACAGAATAATTTCAGGCCAGAGTAACTAGAGTATACGGAAAGAACTGGTTGTAGAGAGAATTAGAGATTCTGAGAAGTTCAAAATGTAAGTTCAGGGTATACCAGGCTTTGTGAAGGCATGGAAATATGACATGGGATGTCATGGATAGAGAACATCAGGTAATAGACAAAGCTGAGAACTCAAAGGGAAGGAAGAGAAAAGAAGAGGGTTCAATTCAAGGAAAGTGTATTCCCTGAACATTATTCCCCCAGACTCTCTTTCCTTTAATTTCTGATATTTATAAATCTCTTTTCCTGGGAAGACCAACTCATCTGACTACGGCCTTCAACCAATCCCCTCCTTTCTCCAGATTACAACCTTATCCCCAGCTTTCTCTTTAATCTTTCAGCCTCTCCTTTCTTTCCAAACTATCTTCAAACATGAGCAAATCTTTATCCTTTTAAAAAAACTTCTACTAAGGGATGTTCATTAATTGGGGAAGAGATGAACAAATTATAGTATACAAACTTAACAGAATATGATTGTGCCTTAAGAAATGACTAATGAGACAGTTTCAGATAAACCTAGAAACACTGGATGAAGCAAGCAGAACAAGGAGAACAATTTATAGAATAATAACACTAAAGACAAACATCTCTAAAAGACCTGCTAATTTTGATCAAGGTACAGTGGAAAACCACCAGGTCTGAAATTATGAAGAGCTAAGTTCAAATGTGACCTTAGACACTTACTAGTTATATGACACTGAGCAAATCACTTCCCCTTGTTTGCCTCAGTTTCCTCATCTATAAACATGAGCTGGAGAAGGAAATGGTAAACCACTGTAGTGCCTTGATCAAGAAAACCCTAAATGGGGTGCCAAAGAATAGGCTACCACTGAACAACAACAAAAAAATTTGACCAGTGCAATGACCCACAATCCCAGAGGACCAGTGATGAAGCTACTTACTTCCCATGAAGGAATATTGTACTTACGATAACAGAATAAAACTGGCTAATCTGGAAATGTGTAGTGCTTGACTATACACATCTGTTATTAGGGTTCTGTTGGGATTTTTTTTTCCAAATGAGAGGAGGGAGAAAAAAAATACATGCTAATTGAAAAAAGTTAAAGCAACTACAACTAGATCCTACCATACTCTCAATCAGCTTTTTCTTCTCAGCCAAACCCTTTAGAAGAAACTAATCACATGTAACTGCCTGCAATTCTTTTCCTCTTACTTCTCAACTCTTGGGAGATGTGGTTTCTTATCTCACCACTCACCTCAAACTTTTTCCAAAGTTACCAGTGATCTCTTAACTGAGAGATGCGATGCTCTTTTTTCAGTCCTCATTCTTTTCTACTTCTTTGCTGTACATGACACTGCTGATCACTTTCTCCTCTTGAATCTTCTTTCCTCTCTGGCCTTTTACGACATCACTCAGTGTCTAACAAATCTCCTCCTTGACAATCTCCTTTGCTGGCTCATCATTCATACCATGCCTCCTAATCCTCCCTAAGATGCTATCCTAGGTACCCAAATCTCTCCTTTTCTCTGGGTGACCCCATCAATTGTAATGGCTTTAGTTATGTAGATGCAGGCAAGTCACAGATACACGTACCTGGTCCACGTCTCTTCTCTGAGCTTCAATCTCACATCACCAATTTGCCTCCTGGACATTCCAAACCCAGTATGTCCAAAAGAGAGTTCACCCTTTGCCCTTCCCCCAGCTTCTCATTTTCCTTCCTGAGACCCCTTCTCCATTCACATTTCTACCACCTTTGTTCAGTCCCCATTACTTCCTCTCCCTGCCTCAAGCTCCTCTCCACCTCAGTCCATTCTCCAAAGTGAGGTCCTGAAGCACTGAGCCAGCCCATCACTGCTCCCCAGCAATTTCCAGAATTCCCCTCCAGTCTCCAAGACAGAATGGAACCTCTCCTTTAATCTGCCAGCTGCCTCGGCCTTTCTTCCCAGGCTCACTCTGCATTACAGGGCACCCTCTGGCTTCCCTTGGCTTTGTCCTCGGCACCGGCCCCAGCCTCCTCCCTCCTTCCTCACAGTCGCCCTCTTGCTTCTAGGCCCAGCCCAAGCACCCCCTTCTACAACCTTTTCTGCAGGCAAAACCTTCTCTCCCCAAGCACTTCCTACCGAATGACTTGAAGTGGCTCTCTACCCCCTTATCTGGCCTTGAAAATCGAAGCACCAGCTCTAGTGCCCAGTGCACGGCCCTGGCCCTCTGTTTGCTAAGTGCTTTGCGATTCTTCCATTGCTTTTAGAGAAAAAAGGGATTCCATGATGGAAAGGGGATGTCCTGGTTTGAGGGGAGTCACCTTCCGCCTCTATGCCGGAATGGTAGGAGATGGAGGACGGTCACTCTTTGGGGGAGGGAAGACGGTCAGAGGAGGGCCTTCCCGAGTCTCGAAAGGCAGAAAGGTGCTGGTGGTGCCTCCCTAGATTTCCATGGGGGAAGGGAGGCCTTCCCGAGGAAGCCATCCTGGCTCTCCATGGGGGAAAGGGACATCTCCCCGGACCTCCAGGAGGGCTGGAGTTTCCTTGGGGAAGTGGGAAACCTTTTTGAGAGGGCCTCCCTAGGTCTCCGTAGGGGGAGGGGGAGTTCTTCACACGGGGTAGGGTCTCTCTGTGGGGGACTCTCTCGAAGGATATGCATAGGAGGAAGGAACCTCTCCTTAGTAGGGGGGGATTTCTGCGGGGAGGAAGGAGCACTCTCCACAAGGGCTAGGATCTCGGGGGGGGGGGGTTCCCCAATAAGAGCCTCCTTGGTCTCCGTAGGGGGAGGGGAAGATCTCCACGCGAGCTGGAATCTTCGTGGGAAGGGTGTCTCAGTGGGGGGTCTTCTCAGAGGGTATCAATGGGAGAAGGGAGGTATCTCCTCTCAGTGGGGGGCCTTTCCGAGGGGATCTCCTCCATGAGGACTAGCGTGTCTCAGTGAAGGGCTCTCCTGAAGGAGCCACCCTGGGTCTCTATGGGGGGGAGGGCTCAGGGGCCCAGGCGTGCCGGCGGACTCACCTTGGCCCGCTTGCGTCGGCTGGTCCGGCGGCCCTCGGGGGTCTCAGCGATGCCCGTCTCCATGGGCGTCCCGGCAGATCCCGGCGCTCCGGCCGGGCCGGGCTGCGGTGCTCCGGCGGGG
>JAJPUD010000806.1:475149-490068 GCA_023553655.1 Myrmecobius fasciatus
CTCTCTCTCTCTCTCTCTCTCTCTCTCTCTCTCTCTCTCTCTCTCTCTCACACACACACACACACACACACACACACACACACACACACGCAAAAGCACTTCCTGCCATCAAGAATCTTATAATCTAATGGGGAAACAACATGCAAATAAATATACAATATGCAGAAAATTGGAAATAATGAATAGAGGAAGGTATTAGAATTATTAAGGGTTTGGGAAGCCTTCCCCAAAAAGATGGGATTTTAGGTGAGGCTCAAAGAAAACCAGAAAAGTCAGTAAATGGAATTGAGGAGAGAGAGAATTCCAGATATGGAGGACAACTAGGAAAAAACAAATGTAGAGTGGCAAGATGGAGTGTCTTATTTGTGGAATATCTGGGAAGCCAGTCAGTGGCTCAAAGAACATAATATCTCAGGAAGTAAGGTTTAAGAAGATTGGAAAGGGAGAAGACTAGGTTATGTAGAACTTTTAATGTCAAATATTGCTTTTCTGCATTTGATCATCGAAGTAGTAGGGAGCTACTGGAGTTTATTGAGGAAGAAGAGTGACTTGATTAGACCTGTGCTTTATGAAAATCATTGTAGTAGCTGAATAAAGGGAAAAATGAAAGGGAATTTGTTGCCTATGGAACAGGTATTCCATAGGGCACAGTAGAAGGTCTGGGTAGAGTTAGGATGAAATTTTGTTGTAGGAGGGTTGAGGGGGATGAGAATAAGGAGTCAAATGATGGAGAGTAGGGTATGGGATTTGGATGATGATTCACAGGAGTTCAGAGTCACTGGGACGTGAAGGTAAATCATCAAATATGAGGATGTTCATCACTGAGTGTAGATTGCCACTTTTCTTTTCCACAGAGGTTGAAAATCAGACTGGAAGCCAGTACAATATGAGATGTATGCCTCAGTTTCCTCATTTTAAAAAAATCTTTTTTATTTTTAAAACATATGCATAGATAATTTTTAACATTCACTTTTTTTTGCTGAGGCAATTGGAGTTAAGTGACTTGCCTAGGGTCACACAGCTAGGAAGTGTTAAATGCCTGAAGTCAGAACATTCTTTTTAAAATTTATTTTTAAAATTTTTTATTAAAACTTTTTATTCACAAAACATGCATGGGTAATTTTTCAACACTGATCCTTGTAAAAACTTCTGTTCCAAATTTTTCCCTCCTTCCCCCCACCCTCTCCCCTAGCTGGCAGGTAGTCCAATACATGTTAAATAAGAACATTCACTTTTGCAAAACTTTGTGTTCCAATTTTTTTCTTCCTCCTTTCCCCCATCCCCTCTCCTAGAGAGCAAATAATCCAATATATGTTAAACATGTGCAATTCTTCTATATATATTTCCACAATTATCATGCTTCACAAGAAAAATTAGATCAAAAAGGAGAAAAATGAGAAAGAAAACAAAAAGAAGCAAACAAAAAAGTGAAAATACTGTGTTTTGATCCACATGCAGTTCCCACAGTCCTCTCTCTAGATGCAGATGGCTCTCTCCATCACAAGTTCATTGGAACTGGCCTGAATCACTTCATTGTTGAAAAGAGTCAAGTCCATCAGAACTGATCATTGTATAATCATTGTTATTGTACAATATTCTCTTGGTTCTACTTATTTCACTTAGTATTAATTCATGTAAGTCTCTCCAGGCTTCTCTGAAATCATCCTACTGGTCGTTTCTTACAGAACAATAATATTCCATAACATTCATATACCATAATTTATTCAGCCATTCTCCGATTGATGGACATCCATTCAGTTTCCAGTTCCTTGCCACTACAAAAAGGGCTGCCACAAACATTTTTGCACATGTAACTTCCTCATTTGTAAAATGAGTATAATAATAGTACTTAAGATGAGATATTTGTGAAGGATTTTGCAAATCTTTCGGTGCTGTATAAATGCTGGCTACTGTTATTATTTTCTTGTAGTTGGTAAGGTATTATGGGACAAGCATTTTTCTGTATGTGGATTCCATACCAGAATCCACTCTGACCATGGTATGGATTTTGAAAACAAATAGCTTAAAGAGGTTTTACTCTTGTCAGGAATCAAGTCTAGAATTATATCCTATCATCTTCAGGGAGATCCAGAACAAAGAATACTGAATACTGTATACACTGTGTATAGTGCTGCCAAGAATGATGTTACAGAATTTATATTCCATAACTCTTGATGTCTAGGCAAGGACCAAGTTTGCCTAATGATGTGTTTTGGAGTCATAGCAGATGGGAAAAATACGGAGACTCGCAGTCAGTCTATCTCTGAATTGAAAAATTGGTTGAAAGAGGCTCAGCCAGCTATGGTTTTAGTCTGAAAGAGCAGCAATAAGCCCAAGGAATGGCTTGTCACTTGAGTTTATTGTCAACATCTTCATTGAGAGGATGGATTTCTACTAAAAACTCTAGCATGTATAGTACACAGAATAAGGTGATCAACAAGCTTTTATTAAGTACTTATGATATGCCTGGTACAAAGATACAAAAGAATACAAGGAATAAATGGATACAAAGAAGAATAAACAGAAACATTCATTGTCCTTAAGAGTTTACATTCTGTCTAATATATGCAAGATGACAAACTGATGAAAAAACATCTGAAAAATTTTCATCTGAAAATTTTGAAAAATTCAGCAATTTACCAGTCTTTTTTAGGAGGGCAACAGCCCTCATCTGTAAAACTGAGGGGATTGGTCTGGATGTACTCTGAATTTCATTTCAGCTATGGTCCTTTGGTCCTAAAGGCAGCCCCAGAGAACAGCTGGAACCCTGCAAACACAGTCTGTCTGGAACATTCATCCATTTCCTCTTGAGGAGTTTGTCAGACTTCCTTCTGAGTAGAAGGAAAGGCAAGATGGAGAAGTAATCAAGTGGCCTTGGGGGAGAAGATCCTGATTACCAGTCGTGGAGAGACTGTCAGAGCTTGATAACAGCTTAGAATGTGATGACTCATAAGAGGAAGAAACTGGATGTTGCAATCTGCCAGAGTTAGGGAACCCGACCAAGATTCTCCCAGCCCCAAGAGGACCTTTCTTTGTACAAGAGGGAGGGCTGAACCTAGAAATAATCCCTTTCTTTGCTAATAGAGCTCACTTAGTATCAGTTCATATAAGTCTCTCCAGGCCTCTCTGAAATCATCCTGCTGGTCGTTTCTTACAAAACAATAATATTCCATAACATTCATATACCATAATTTATTCAGCCATGGAGGCTGAACCATGGAGGCTCTAAATGAAGAGAGAGGATACACACTTCATCTAAAGAGAGTGACATCCTTATCCATTCACCTGCTCAGCAAGGGTCTCCTGGACAGGGGATGGGAAAATGCTGCCAGGTAGCCTGGGCCAGCCACAGGCTTAGGCTGAGATCCCAGTTTGAGCTGCTGAGGCTAGAAGGCAAGCCAAGGAATATAACTTTAGAAGAAATCAGACAAGCGGTTCTTCGCTCAATATGTATTTTGTGATTTATCAAGAGAGAATATATATATGTAAGTCAATATTACATTATGACTTTATGTGTTTGCTATGCAATATGCTTTTATAAAAATAAATGCATATGAATATTTTTTACATCTCCTAAATTTCTTTTTATATTCTTTCTTTGCCCCCTCTCAGAGAATCATCCTTTTATAACAAAGAATTTTTTTTAAAAAGGAAGAAAAAAACCCAACAAAACTGATCATACATAAAAAATTCACAATATATGCAGTGTTACACATTCAGAGACATCTCCACCCCTCCCTCCAATAACCCCACCCAGTTCTGTAAAGGAATGGGAAGATGTGCTTTCTCAAATTTCTTGTTTGGGGCTGAACTTATTCTTTGCAGTTTTATGTAATATATATTCACAGCTGTGGTTCACAGCTTCTTTGTTCTATGTATTAGCCAGCGGAATGCTAGAGCCAAGTTCTAAAGAGTTGGTTGTTAAATTTTCACTTTGAGCATTTTTGCCATAGAAATTGACAAACACTACAAATTAGGACTTGATTTATTATATTGTTGATTGCCTAGACTGAAGAAAACAATGAAGAAATGTTAATTATGCACAGTAAACTGAACAGTGTGTCATAGGTACATTTTTTTTGTGTGTGTGTGTGTGTGGAGGGCTGGTTGTTAAACATTTATCAGCACATTCCAATATGCCAGAGTTAGTATGAAATGCAGTGTGTGCTCTTCTGCCATATGTATATGTAATATATTTCTGTAATTAATGTCTGAATTTCATCAGCAGTCCTTTATATGTTGCTCTGCTTTATACTACATGGACATTTGTATCTTTGGTTTGATATAGGACATGGATGCGGTAGGCTTGGAATCAGGAAGATCTGAGTTCAAATCTGACCTCAGACATTGACGAGCTGTGTGTGACCCTGGGCAAGTCACTTAACCTTGTTTGTCTCAGTTTCCTCATCTATAAAAATGAACTGCATAATTACTCCAGTATCATTGCCAAGCAAATCCCAAATGGGATCACAAAGATCACATTTTTCAGTAGCGTTCACTGAACAACAACAAAATTCTGTTTATCACATGAACCAAAGCTAGAGGCATTCAGTTCTAGTTTGAATACCATGTGTTAAGTTCATAACATGGTGTTACATGGAAAGAGTGCTGGATTTGAAGTCAGAGTACTTGGGTTTTAATTCTCATCCTACCATCTCTGTGATTAAGGAAGTCACAGCTCCTCAAGCTCTCATTTTCCTCATCTATAAAATTAGGGGAAGTTGAGGCAGATAGACTCCAAGGCTTCTTGCAGCTTTAAATCTATGATTCCCTATCACCACTAATTATTTTTCAGTTTAAGTTGCTTATTATGTAGGTTCCCAGATATTTGAATGGATACCACGTAATTTATTAGGGCTGAAATTTCTTTACCTCTTCAAGGGAGAATGTCGGGAAACTGGATTTTTTTGCTACCCAAATTACACTAATAAATGCATGTAGTTTTCTGCTGACAGAAGTATATAATAAAGGCAGGAACAAGGGGTAGGTAGTTAGAAAATAATGCCTTTGCTGCCTTAACTTTTGTTCTAGCTCAAACTAATTTTCCTAGCAGGTCAGAAAGGATTTTGGGAAATTCTAACCCTAGCAGGTCAGGCATGGGACAGGGATACAAAGGTTAAAAGACCTAATCTTATCCTGAAATCACCCTGTCTGATTTTTGTTAGCAGATGGTTAATGGTTTCTGACTATATTTAAAAAGTTATCAGTCTGCCCTGGTGAGGGAAAGGATTTTTTAGTAACAGCATCTTGGCTGATTGGAGCTGAGACAAGTGGTGGATGTCCCTAAAAAGATGAAGCCCAGAAGCTGGTGGTGGGGAGCCATATCTAGCAGCCACTAGGAGAGCAGCAGAATGGGTAGGAGGACAAAGGTAGAGAGAGACAGGAACAGAGACACACAGAGACAGAGAGAAATAGGGGTCTTTGAGAAGAGCAACAGAGACATTAACTGTGTAATGCTCAGGAGCAGGCTCAGCCTAGAGCAGTGCCCTGCAGGGAGCAAGTCCAGAGAGAAAAGAATTGTGACACCCAGAGAAGATACCAGCGACCCTGCTACACTGGAAATGTGAGGTGACCCTCTATGTCTTTTCTCAATTGTATGTGTTCTATGTAAACTCCTAAATGAAAGCACTGACCACACATATATCTTGGCTCTGTGTTCCGACACCAGAGCTCTAAGTACGCCCATCCTTTCCATTGCTGGGGTGTATAATTGTGGGAGACATTGCCCCCGATTTATTGTGAGGGAGACTCCATTACAATTTTTCTTACTATGTTATTTAATTTGGAAATAATTGTGCCCTCTGGGTGCCAAGTAAAGGTAGACACAGATGGAGGAGCTTAAAAGCTATGGCTTTGAGTGGATGTGGATGTCTTTTGGGGAGTCCCTTATATAAGGGGGCTATACATAGATAGTATACATTATAGCATTCAAATGCCATTAGTATTGAATGGCATTCAAATGTCACTATGGATAGAGCCTGGACTTTAACTTAAAAAGACTTGAGTGAAAATCTGACTTTAGATACTAGCTGTCTAATACTGGACAAGTTACTTACCCTCTGCCTCAGTTTCCCCAACTGTAAAATGGAGGATTATTGTGAGGACCATGTAAAATAATAATTAAAAAAACAGTACCTTGCCTGTATATAGTAGGTATTTGATAAATGCACAGTCTCTTCCTTCCACTCCCTCCACCTCTCCCCCAGCTTTTGTATCTCTTTGAATGCTTATTTTTCCTGGGTAGAATGTAAGCAACTTGAGAGCACTGTTTATTTTTTGTCTTTCTGATCTACATCTGGTCTATCCTGGATTTGGTACAGTGTCTGATACAGTAGGGACTTAATAAATGCCCCCTTGAATTAAGAAGATGAAGTTTTTCTAGAGGACCAAGTTAATTCCCCCATTTGGCACTTCCTGAATGGCACTAACCTTCTCAAGCCTCAGTTTCCTCAATTACAAAATGGAGATAAACATATGTGCACTCCCTATCTTACAGGAAAGCTCTCTGTGAATTGCAAATTTTTTAGGGATCCCATTAACATCATAGATTTCAGGAGTGGACTTCTTTTATTTATTTATTTATTTTTTATATTTATTTATTTATTTTATTTTATTTTTTATTTTTTTATTTTATTTGCATAACATATGTGTGGGTAATTCTTCAACAGTAACCCTTACATAGCTTTCTGTTACAAATTTTTCCCCCCAACTCCCCACCCCTCCCCTAGATGGCAGGATATCAAGTGGACTTCATTTAGAAGAGGGCTTAAACTTTTTCTACTCATGTCCCCTTTTTGCTAGAGAAATCTTTATATGACCCTGGGTATATAGGCATATGAAATAGGTATACAAATAAAACATTTACTGATGACATCATTAAAAGATTTATTTTAAAATAATTCTTTGGAATACATATAATTTTACCATTTATTAAAGGCAAAAGCAAATTTGTGTGCTATGAGATACGGATGTGCTTGTTTATTTTTATATACAAAATTAAATCCTGGTTCAATATTTGACATTGTAGGATATAAAGCATTTTACTGTTGCCAATTTTTTGCAACCCCCATTTTGTAACCCTATAATTCTAAACCCTAAATTCATAATCCTAAATGAGCAAACCACAATTTAAGAATCTTTTTTCTAGATGATTTCTCTTTCCCCCCCAATTATGTTTTATCTTTTTTTTTTTTTTGCTTTTTGCTAAGGCAATTGGGGTTAAGTGACTTGCCCAGGGTTACACAGCTAGGAAGTGTCTGAGACCAGATTTGAACTCAGGTCCTCCTGACTTCAGGGCTGGTGCTCTATCCACTGCACCACCTAGCTGCCCCTTATCATTTCTATTCTAAGGAAATCCCTCCAAAGATCAGATAGAGAAAATGGTAGCTGGGTATTAGGAGATAATGTTATTGACCTGCTATTGTTGTTATCCCGAGTTGAAGGGATCAGAGTTACTTAAGGCAACATGTCTTTGGGGATTGGATCCAAATCTTGTGGAACTCTAGGAGAGTTATATGTCCATCTTCCCTGCCACAGCAAAGACCCTATACCTCCTCCCCTCCAGGGTCTAGTTACTATAGTTGGACCTTTCCCAGGGCCCAACTTTTTTCACCATTCTACTTTCTTCATCAGAATGTCTTCTTTGATACAAGAATTCCTAGTTATCCGTCTCATAGAAGGGGCCAACTATCAATATTTTTTTCTCCCAATTTCAAAAACATATGCTATCCAGTCCAGGTCAGGGATTCTATGTATGAACAGAAAAATTCATTGGCACTTGTATGGGGTGATTCTAGGGGAACTGAAAGGGCCCTTTTCCTTTTTTTTTATTAAAACTTTTTATTTGCAAAACATATGTATGGGTAATTCTTCAACATTAACCCTTACAAAGCTTTCTGTTACAAATTTTTCCCCTCTACTCCCCACCCCTCCCCAGATGGCATGATATCCACTACATGTTAATTATGTTAAAATACTTATGTATACATGTATATATGTATACATATTTCCACACATCATTTTTGTGCAAGAAAAATCGTATCTACAAAAAAGAAAAATCAGAGAAAGGAAACCCAATGCAAGCAAACATCAATAGAAAACATGAAAATGTTATGTTGTGGTCCACATTTCACATCCCTCTCTCTGGGTGTATATGGTTTTCTTCACTGAACAATTGGAACTGGTTTGAGACAATTCTTTGTTGCAGAGAGCCATGTCCATCAGAATTGATCATCATATAGTATTGTTGTTGCTGTGTATAATGATCTCCTGGTTTTGCTCATTTCACTTAGCATCAGTTCATGCAAGTCTCTCCAGGCCTCTCTGAAATCATCCTGCTGGTCATTTCTTACAGAACAATAATATTCCATGACATTCATATACCATAATTTATTCAGCCACTCTCCAATTGATGGGCATCCCTTCAGTTTCCAGTTCCTAGCCACTACAGAAAGGGCTGCCACAAACATTCTTGCACATGTGGGGCCAAAAGGGCCCTTTTCCTGTAACTAACTCCCTGACACCCCTGCTGTAATGCCTGAAATTCCTAAAATGAGAGCCATTAAATATGACATTAATAATATTAATACTTTAATAAGTTAAATAGAACAAAATAATATGGTACTGGTAACAATATTTGAATAAGATAAAAATAATATGCTAGTTATAACTCGTTAGAATAGTAACTTCTAGTTTTTATTTAATGCTTTAAAGTATGAAAAGTGCTTCCAATATATAGTGATTATAAAACTGGCCTGGAAGGCTAAAAGAATCTGGGTTCAGTCCCCACTTTAACACATACAGGCTGTGTAGGCCAGTCAAATTTATTTAACCTCTCAATGTCCTAGGCTACTATCTAGAATTATAAACTGCAAAAAGATGTGCTAAATATGAAAGGAGTTTCCTCACCTGGAAGTTCCCTACACAAAAGATGCTATCCTCATCCCTAATAATAATAAAGTAAGTACCATAGTTAAAATTTAAAAAATAATACATTAGTAATACTTAAATGGAATAATATATATAAAACACTGCATTCATGCATCAAAAAAGTACAAAATCATTTTATATGGGGTTCCACAATGAATTATATATAGCTATATGAGTTATCACTTTTTCTGCAACATCTTAATTTAGTCAACTTACAATTTTTGGTTGTTAAGTTGTTTCAGGTGTGCCTAATTCTTTGTGATCCCATTTATGGTTTTTGTTGTTGTTGTTGTTGTTTGTTTGTTTGTTTTTAGCAAAGATACCGGAGGAATTTGCCATTTTTTCTCATTTTACAGATGAGGAAACTGAGGCAAACAGAGTTAAGTGATTGGCTAGGGTCACACAGCTAGTAGTGTCTGAAGTCAGATTTGAACTCAGGAAGAAGATGAGTCTTCTGGACTTCAGGCCCACAGCTCTGTTCATTATGGCATCACTTAAATGCCTCTGTCGGGCTGACAAAATGCTTCACAATATTCTTGGGCGGTCTGTAGCCCATTTCCCCCATTTTATTCTTGAGGAAACAGTGGTTCGGAGGATGCTGGTGGGCCCAGGGGAAAATGGAACATCTCTCGCCAAAGAGCTTGTATGGTCAGCCTGGGCAAGTAAAATTCCAACTTATTTTCAAGTCACTGGAGGTAGCAAAAAAGATGGAGAGCCTGTAGTATCTTTGGCAAAGAAGGAGCAGAATGTTGTATTGTTATGTTATTGTTGTTGAGTCTCGTCTGACTCCTTGTGGCCCCATTTGGGGTTTTCTTGGCAAACATAGGGGAAGGGTTTGCCATTTCCTTCTCCAGTTCATTTTACAGATGAGGAAACTGAGGCAGACAGAGTGAAGTGACTTGCCCAGAGTCACGCAGCTAGTGCATGTCTAAGGCCAGCACACTATTCACTGCACTGTCTGGCTAATTTGGAGTTGGAGGAGACCACTCAAATTCTAGCTTTGGTGGGATTCTGTCCCCTTCCCCTTTCTAAGCCTTTGTCCTCATCTATAAAATGAGGCATTTTAAGTAGATCAGGGGCTTTTAATCTGGCATTCATGAACTTTAAAAATAAATATTTTGAAAACTGAATTTTACATAATTTCCCCCTTTATAATGCTATTAATTTTATTTTATACCATTAAAATATTCTTCTGAGAGGGAATTCAAAGGCTTCACTAGGCTGTCAAAGGGTGGTTTAAGATATTTGGAAGGTAAAGGATCCCTAGAATCTAGAAGATATCTGAGGCAGAAAAGGTCTAACATATATGTGTACCTGTCCCCAACCTATATTGTCATTTGGTATATATTCAGTATTGATATATATCACATAGATATTTAGTATATATACTAAATGTATACATATATGCATATACACATATACATATATGTATATATATACATATAAATGTAAATATAGATGCACACATTATATTTATAAATATACTAATATTTATATTTACATTTATTTATATATGTATATATAAGTATATACATATATATTTATATCTCAGAGGTGTTAAACTCTGTGCTTCTGCTATTGCAAAACTGTCTGGGGCAGGCTGAACAAAATTAAAATGTAATTGGGAAATTTTAATAAAGTAAATAAAAATACAATGCAACATCAATAATGTTAATTTGTGGTTTTCTATCTCCCAGTCGAATGTAAGCTCTTGGAGGTCAGATTCTGTTTTCTCTTTGAATCCTTAGTGCTTAGCACAATGCCCCCAGCATATAGTAAGCAATTAACTGTCTGTTGATTGAGAGATTGGCTGATTTTATGTTCTCAGGTCTTGGAGATGACCGTAACATTAGTGAGGGGATGCCATAACATGCAAGTGAGCTGGATTGAAATGAGGGAGGGCTGTGCAAGGTCACCTGCCTCACTTTCTCCTCCAGAGCCATCTGGGTCCAGGGGCCAGATATTGATCATGGAGATGGCCCTGGATGCAGTGGGAGACCTTGGCCCTTTTAAGTTAAAGTTTTTTTTTTCTGGGTTTCTATTTGACTGAGGCAACTATGGGACTGTGACACTGTATAGTAAGTTCCGATAAAAGAACTAAGTCAGAATTGACAATTTATCATGCTTAAGTAGCCTTTGCAAAGTGCTTTCAAATCCATATTCTCATCTAATGTCTTCAACTGTCCTATGAAAGAGACAGGGAAATTAATATTCACATCATGTCATCAAATTGTAATTTGAAATCTCACTGGTCAAAGGAGATAGTTGCAAAAGCACCTAACAGGGGCTTAATAAATGCTTCTTCACTCCCATCCTATCTTCCAAGCCTTTTCTTCATTCTACACATGGGAAATCTGAGGCACAGAGAGGACTAATAGTTTGCTTGAGATCACGTGGGTAGGATATGGCTGAATTGGGTTTTGTATCTGGAACCTGGAAGCTAAGAGGGGAGAGGTGGGTAGAATATCTTTTTTCATATTTTTATTTTTTGCAAACAATTGAGATTAAGTTTCTTGTCCAGGGCTGCTAGTGAGTGTCAAGCCACTAAAGCTGGATTTGAGCTCAGGTCCTCCTGAGGGTTGCTATTCTATTCATTGTGCCACCTAGCTGCCCCCATCGGGTATCTTTTGGACAGTCCCTTTGTTGTCCCAGGAAGCTGGGTTACTTGTGTGAACTTTCACCTGACATCCTATTTCTCTGCCTTTTGCTTTTTCCCATTTCTGGAGAACACTCTTTTTTTCCCTCTGTTTCTTATAATTCCCAGTGTACTTTAAAGCTTAGTCCCAACCCCTTCCTTCCATAGCCCTACTCCTAGCTTCTTGTGGACCCCACACTGCTGACCCGGGCAAAACTATTTTCTGTAAAAAATTTGGAACTCAAAATCTGACAACAATGAACATTAAAAATCACATGTAATTAGAAAAATAAAATCCTACTGAAATAGTTTTTAAAAAACCAACTATCTTCTATTTATTGGAACATTTAAAAATTTTTATTAAAGCTTTTTATTCACAAAACGTATGCATGGGTAATTTTTCAACATTGACCCTTGTGAAACCCTTCTGTTTCAAATTTTCCCCTCCTTCTCCCCACCTTTTCCCCTAGATGGGAGGTAGTTTATTGAAACATTTTTTGGGGTATTTATTCATATGCCATGTTATTTGTCCCAGTAGAGTATAAACTCCTTGAGGCTTCTCTGTCCCCAGCACCTTTCACAGTACTTGACACATAGTAGGTGGGCATTTAATCAATGCTGGCTGAATGAATGGCTGGATGAACCTGGCACAGGGATTCAGAAGAGTTAGATTATCTAGTCCATTCCCTTCCTTTTACAGATCAGGTAGAAAGACATTTGTTGATTTATTTAACTTTTCCTCCAATGTCCTTCCTTATCACTCTATTTCCCAACCTACGATTTCACTGATTGTTCAACCGCTGCCAATCTTGGCTGACAAGAGCCATAATAGGGACTGGGTATGGGGAAGGACGTTTGCTCTTCTGCCCCATGACAGTTTCTCATGAGCCCTCCCTCAGCTGTTATCTCAGAATCCATGACCCTCTCCTCCAACCTGACATCCTTCCCTTCTTGTCACCTACCAAGGGATTGCAGTCCCTATTATAGCAGTCAGAGCTAACCCCTTTCGAGAGATTTTCATGTTGTTCCATCTCCACCTGCTACACTTCTGGGCCTGGGGACCCCCACAATATGCCTTTCACAGGGACCTCAGGGTTAAGGGTGATGGCGTCTGAAGGTGTGGATGAAGGTGGGATCCTGAATCTCTTCCTCCTCTTCCTCCTCCCCACTGACTGCCCTGGGTGCCAGAATTCCTAGTTGTGACTCTGGCTACTTCTCTGTTTATTCCTATAAACTAAGCTTTCATCTTTCTGGGGGGCTGGGGCATCTTAGGAATATGTAGAAAATCCCAAGGTGTCTGAGTGTTCCAACGGCAGCGCCATTCTCACAGCTAAGGAAGTCGACAAGATGCACGCCTGCTTTGCTGTCCAAGACAAACTCATGGAGCGGCTCATGTTCAACGAGATGAAGCTGAAAGTGTTAGAGAATCAGATGTTCATTGTTTGGAATAAAATGAACTGCAGGAAGAAGTGCCAGAACCGGGGTCCTCCCCCGGCCAAGTTCCCCTCAAAGCGAAATGCCTTCTCCTCTGCCTCTGGCTTCAGCTCCAATTCCCATGGGCCTTGTTGACTTCCTTCCCCTCATTTTCCCCTTCCCCCCAGTGATTAGTAAAACTTACTGAGAGATGCTTGCCTTCTTTTGAGTAAACTTAAACCTGACAGGTGAGAGGGAGTGGGCCAGGAGAAAGGCCCTCTCAGGGCAATCCCTGATTATTTTGAGGTCTGGGAAGCAAGCCTGGCATGGGACCCAGCTGGTGCCCCTGCCCGAGGAGTCCTGGGGGGAATTGCTGGGAGACCTAAGGAGGCAGAGGTTTGGGGAGGACAGAGGATGCCCTGGGGAAAAGTGCAGGAAAATCTATCTGGGAAAGTCCCCTAGAAGAAGATAGGGAGTTCTGGGTAAAAGTCCATGAGAAGCAATGGGGATGAGTCATAGGAAGCTTCTGTGTGTCTGGGGAGATCTCCTAGGGAGGGGGGAAATAACACGGGAGGCCCTGAAGGGACACTAGTGAAGGCTAGGCATGTGGGCAGCTGGTAAATTCTGGGGAGGAAGAGGAAGAGATCTGGATGGGAAGCCACTTGGAAAAGAAATCTTCGGGGGTGGGGGGAGTGGTCCGGGAAAACTGAAGGAGACTGGAAAAGGGGGGAAAGGCTTAGGAGAAATCATGGCATAGGGGGTCACAGCTTTGGGGCTGGAAGGGAACTTGGGAGTGATGGAGTCCTACCTTCTCATTTTTCAAATGAAGAAACTTGAGACCCAAAGTGGTTAAGTGATTTTCATAGCTTTAGAACTCCTGAGATCAAGAGATCCACTGGCCTGAGCTTCTCTTGGGGCAGGGAGGACAGGCAGGGAGCACCACTCCTAGCTGACACTGACATTTTCTATTTGAATGACTTTGGTGTCAAATCACTGACTTTCTCTGCTATTCAGTTTTATGTCTTGGAAAATTAGGGGATTGACTGAATAGCCTCTGAAATATCTTTCCGTGGTAAGTCCTATGATATCTCAGGGAGAAGACATTATCTGGTAAAATTCTGAAAGCTCCTAAGTCTTATTGAAAGAAAGTATATACATATAAATAGTATATATATGTCCATACATACACATATATATTTTTTCCTCATCGTAATTTCAGATCATTCTTTTACTTAATAGCTTGTGCTAGAAATCCTTTCTTCAAAAGAATTTGGGAATGTAAAGCAATGTGTGACAGTGGAAAAAGCATGAAATTAAAAGTTTGAAGTTTGTAAAATTAATATCTCAGCCCCTTGAGAGTTTTAAAACAGTGAATTTACAGCAGTTTCCAAAAATCTAACTGCCATATCTAACTACTTAAGTACAAAAAATATTTCAACAATTTAATGCTAAAGCAAAATTAATTCTCTAAAACCAGAAGAAAATCTTCTTTAGAGCAATGAAACATATATAAAAACAAAAGATTTTGATGAAAAATGAAAGTTTCCAAACATCCCACAAATTCTAATTTTGGACAGACCAAATTCTCCACTGTTGTGCACCAAATATAAGACCTAGAGGAAGGTCTCCAGCTTGATAGAATTTTATTGAAGATCTATGGGATAATACGGTTGTAGTTTAGCCAGTTACTATGACTTTGGTCATAGTCATTTGGTGAGGTCATTTCATTAACTCTGGTCTTCAATGTTCTCATCCTTCAGATGAGGAGGCTGACCAAGGGGATCTCTAAAAGTTGGTCCAGTTCTGTAGTTTTGAGGCAATGTAAGAATTCTGAGAAAAGAGGGTGACTACAAGGCAATGAGAAAAGAGCCTGAACTTTCTCATAGATGTTCAAAGAAAGCAATGAGGGAGAGGAACAGGAAGGAACTCAGGAAAGTAAGAGG
>JAJPUD010000806.1:490468-508926 GCA_023553655.1 Myrmecobius fasciatus
ACCCCTGATCTTATTGGGAATGGTTCCAGTTTATCACCATTACATATGATGCGAGCTGATGGTTTTAAATAGATGCTACCGACTATTTTAAGGAAAAGTCCATTAATTCCTATACTCTCTAATGTTTTTAATAGGAATGGATGTTGAATTTTATCAAATGCTTTTTCTGCATCTATTGATTCCATTCCATTTCAAACAAAGCCTGGATGACCACTTGTCACAGGTTTAGTCCAGATGGCTGCTAAGGCTCCCTCCACTTCTAAAATCCTATATTTCTCTGACTCCTATATCAAATGTGGGAGCCAATATATAAATCCACTTCTCCAGACTCCCAGTCAGATTTCCTAATGCACTTTGGGCACAATTCTTCACAAAGAGAGCATCAGTCTGTATTGGAGTGATCCTCATGAAGTTGAGCCATTGCTCATGGCATTTCTGGTGATACAAGAGCTCTGACCCCTTGCTAGAGAAGGGGCTCTCTTGGTACCTGTGTTTAGGAGCCAGGGAGAGTGAAAAGTGGGGATGCATCAATCAGGATCAAAACTGAGCTAGGAAGAAGTTCCAACTTTGTAAGCACATTGAGGCAAGACAATTGTTTGTCTTTTGAGGTTGTTTCTTTGTAGGGACTCAGGTAGCCTACCCTTGATATTTCTAGCCAAGGGAGAGAAGGTATCTCTCTTTCCTTCCTCCTTCTCAGCAGCAATATTGACTGTACAGATGTCAGTGAGAACATGCACTGGTCTAGAAGGATCTGAAACTCTCTCAAGCAGAAATGTGCTGGTAAATATTTAAGGATTTTTAAAAAATCTGAAAAAATAATTCCAGCATATTCTTTATTTGAATCTGCATTATTGATATTTTCTTAATCATTTAAGTCTATATGATTAACATAACAATGGTTTTGATTTGATAAAAATAAAACTTTGATGAATAAGCACTCACTAATTTCCAAGAGGGTATTCACAGAAAGTCAGCTCTCATGGATCTGTTTGAGTTGACTACAGCACCCTTCTCCCCATCTCAAGTCCCTAACTACCTCTTTGCGTCTTTTGTTTTATGATTCTTTCCCTAAGTTGAGAAGATTGAACATTGATATTAAGTGGATGCTTTTCAATTTTAATACCTACTCTATCTGCCCAATAAGCATCCAAGATCTCTGTGAACTCATGAGATAGACACAAAGGTTAGAATCATCTATCTCAGCATCTCTGTCCAGTCACCAGTACTCAGGGAAAGAGGCACAAGGTAGAGGAATCAGCTAGGGAACTTGAGATCCAGGTTCTACTGGGAAAGTATCTATATTCAGGGTCACATACACATAGTCGCTATAGCTGCTGCTGAGGGAGGGAAGGGGAGAGGGACCCCCTTCCTCTTTTGCTTGATGTCTGAGGGAGAAGTGGCAGTGGGAAGGGTTTCTATTCAACTTCCAGCTAAGGAAGGGTATAGGAGAGACGCAGACAAAGTGCTGGACTGAAGAGGGAAGATAATTTCTGCCTGAGGAGGAGAGAAGGCTTCATGAACAAAATGGCCCCTGAGCTGGGCTTTAAAGAATTGATGGGGATGTAAAATACTTAAAGAACAGGTCATGAGGATTCAGGAAGTAAAGATGGGTTGGAGAGTCTTGAAAGCTTGACGAATGAGCTTAGATTTTATTTGCTAACCAATGGGGAAGCACTGAAGATTTCCAGCATGGGGAAGCAACATGGTCAGAACTGTGTCTCTGAAAGATTATTCTGACAGTTGCATGAATCATGGAGTGAGGGACTGGAAGCAGGCTATTGTTATCATCCTGATGAAAGGGAACAGGGATTTGCATTAGCATGGTGGCCATGGCAACAGGAAGGCGAGAAATAATTGGAGACATCTTGTGTAGGTAGACTCGACAGTTTCAAGGCTGGAAAAGAACTTAGAGCTTACCTGGTTTGACATTTTCCTTTCAGAGACTGGGGAAAATAAAGTTTGGGAAAGGGAAGGGGATTGTTCCAAGGAGGAACAACAAATTAGCAGTGAAGGGATAGGGAAGTAGCCACTTGGATACTGAGGCAAAGGGAGGTAGGATAAGGAGAGGGGTTGGGGAAAGAGGAAAAATAAAAAATAGAGCCAAGAACTAATACAATAGGATTTGACCAAATGACTGGAGGACCATTTATGGAGTTTAGATGGTACTCCTGCTCAGATATGGGCTGGTCTAAATGCTCTTTGAGGCCTTTTCCAAATTTGACATCCATAGCAATTCACCTTTGTCTAGTAATTAAAAGCATTATATGAAAGAACTGGATGGCACAATAGATAGAACATTGGAACTGAGTTCAAATCTGGCCTTGGATCCTAGATGTGTGGTTTTGAGCAAGTCACGTAATCCCTGTTTGACTTATTCCATTGGAGAAAGAAATGGCAAACCATTCTAGCATCTTTGCCAAGAAAACTCCTTGAATAGTATGGTCCACAGGGTCATGAAGAGTAGGACACAAGTGAACAATAACAAAGTGCTTTAAAGTATGCAAAGAGCTACATGTATCCCCAAAACCACTGATATAGCAGAAAGCCCAATATTTTTCAAGAAATCCCAGGTCACCTGACCTTGGGAATGATACAGCACTCAGACTATGTCACCTTAGAAATGTAGCCTTTGGGAATGATATGGCACAGTCTTGGAGAATGTGTATGGAAGAAAGGGAGCTGGGTCTGAGATCTTTATTCTACCAACTTCAAGACAACCAAGGATGTCTGGTTTGTCACCCAGAAGTCTGGAGTACTATCTCACACCTGGACCCAAACAATGAATTATTACTTTCAAGAGAGAAGGAAAAGGTTAGCCTTCCATTACCAAACTTCCCACCAGTCATGTTGATCTCAATTCTATGATGTCATTTACCCTGCTCTGTTCTTTATTTTGTACTCCCCAAATCCCTACAAATGTACCTGCTTTAAAGAATGATATTATAAACAAATTAGAACAATGTAGGATGGTTTACCTCTCAGACCTGTGGAGGGGGAAGGAATTTGTGACCAAAGAAGAACTAGAGGTCATCATTAATCACAAAATAGATAAGTTTGACTATATCAAGTTAAAAAGTTTTTGTACAAACAAAATGAATGCAGACAAGATTAGAAGGGTAGCAGTAAACTGGGAAAATATTTTTACATCCAAAGGTTCTGATAAAGGCCTCATTTCTAAAATATATCGAGAATTGACTCAAATATATAAGAATTCAAGCCATTCTCCAATTGATAAATGGTCAAAAGATATGAACAGACAATTTTCAGACGAAGAAATTGAAACTATTTCTGGTCACATGAAAAGGTGCTCCAAGTCACTCGATCAGAGAAATGCAAATTAAGACAACTCTGAGATACCACTACACACCTGTCAGATTGGCTAAAATGACAGGAAATGATAATAATGGATGTTGGAGGGGATGTGGGAAAACTGGGACACTGATACATTGTTGGTGGAACTGTGAACGGATCCAACCATTCTGGAGAGCAATTTGGAGCTATGCTCAAAAAGTTATCAAACAGTGCATACCCTTTGACCCAGCAGTGTTTCTACTGGGCCTATATCCCAAAGAGATTTTTAAGGAGGGAAAGGGACCCACATGTGCAAAAATGTTTGTGGCAGCCCTTTTTGTAGTGGCAAGAAACTGGAAATTGAAAAGATGCCCATCAATTGGAGAATGGCTGAATAAATTATGGTATATGAATGTTATGGAATATTATTGTTCTGTAAGAAATGACCAACAGGAGGATTTCAGAGAGGATTGGAGAGACTTGCATGAACTGATGCTGAGTGAAATCAGCAGAACCAGGAGAACATTATACACAGCAACAGGACTATACGATGATCAATTTTGATGGACATGGTTCTCTTCAACAATGATGTGATTCAAACCAGTTGTTCTGCGATGAAGATAGTCATATACATCCAGAGAGAGGCCTGTGGGAACTGAGAGTGAACCACAACACAGCATTTTAATGCTTTCTGTGAATATTTCCATGCATTCTGTTTTCCTTCTTAGGTTGTTTTTTTTCTTCTTCTCTTTCTAGATCTGATGTTTCTTGTGCAGTAAGATAACTGTATAGATATGTATACATGTATTGTATTTGTCATATAATTTATCCTATCTAGCATGTATTAGATTACCTGTCATCTAGGGGTGGGGAGTGGGGGAAGGAAAGGAAAAGCTTGGGAAAAAAAAGTTTTTTTGCAAAGGTCAATGTTGAAAGGTCACTCATATGTTTTGTAAATAAAAAGCTTTATAAATTAAAAAAAAAAAAACAAATGTACCTGCTTGTTGCTTTCTTTGCTAGCTTCCTCTCCTGCAAGTTAGCCCACTTTAATTAGTAATACAATTATAGTAGAACTATATATATTAAAATTGCCTCTTGACTTAGTCTAGAGGGAAGCTTCCAAATTATTTTGGGGCACCTGTGACACTGGTTCAGAACCCTAATATATTTTGGGGATTCCCCTGTACCTCAACATCAAGTTCATTTCAAACTCAGACTTTTGGAATATTAATCAATCAACATTTGTTAAGTATTTACTAGGTATCAGGCACTGTTAAGCAATGAAGAATATAAAAAGAGGCAAAAGACAGACATACAGAATTATGAGTCCTCAAGGAGTTCATAATCTAATGAAGGAGACACCCTCAAAGCCGCCATTATCACCCTTATTTTATAGATAAGGAAACCACAGCCCTGTAAAAAGACCAGTTTTTCTTTGGGTCCCACCATGGTGGTTGCATTAGCTTTTCTTTTGGTCATCCCACATAAAGGTGAGCTTACTTATTTCCCTACAATCCTTGAGACTCAACTGGCAAAAGGGGTTGGTCTAAGTCCAAGTTTCACAGGGCCATAAGGAGCTCCATCTCCATTCCTCACCCTTCATGCCCAATGGCATGAATAAAACTGGGAAGCCAGGTCACCGGCATCCAAAGGCTATCTTCACTGAATAACCTAATTGAACAACCTTTCTTTGATGTGGATAACTTGTTTTCTCTTTTAAATGAATTATGAATTTCTTTTTTTTTAGTACTATACCTTACACTATGAGGAATCCAAATCAGTCTCAGCTCATGGAAGGTTCCCAGAGATTAAATGGCTTGCCCACAGTCATATAACTAAGTGCTGGAAGAGGAATTGGATCCTAAGTCTCTTTGACAATTAGTCTGGCTCTGTCCCCTTGCATCAAAGGATCTCTTGGTGATACTTGGAGAAATTCAAACCTTTTATTCCTGAGTTATTACCTTCTATTTGTCTATATCATAAGTATCTTAATCACATTTCCCTTATTTTTTAATTAAATTTTTTTCACATTTCAATAAGGAGTTACTGATTCCCTACTATGTGCAAAGCATTGTGGAAGATACAAAGAGATAGAAGACATAGTCCTTACTCTTAAGGACTTCACAGTATGGTTGAGGACACCAAACACAGTCACATACTCACACACATGCATATAGGAAGATAAATAAAAAGAAAATATATATATTGTGTCCAATGAGTGGGATAGATAATTAACAGCTACAGCAATCCAAGAGGAGTGAAGGAGGATGGCAAAGGTCAGTAGAGCCAGGGAAGTTGGGATTTGAGGTGGGTATTAAAAGATAGGGAAGGAGAGCATCCCTCACTGCCTTTTCCTCAGGAATCCCAGGGGAGTCAGAACCATCCATCCTTTTCTTCATTGATAAAATGAAAGGGTTGAACTTCTTATTAAGTGAGCTAATGGGTATTAGCACACCTTGGAAACCAAAAATTGTTCTACTTGTTCATTCATGTCCAGCCATAAGTGACTCCATGGACTTTGTTTTCTTGGCAAAGATACTGGAGTGGCTTACCATTTCCTTCTCTAAAGTGGGGTGGAAGATGGGTTACAGAAAATCTCCCAGCAGAAGCTCAAGCAACAGAAGGTAATTTCACCTGAACTTCTATCGCCATCTTGTGACCAACTTCTTGCATGATACTCTGAGTTTGTCTCAGCCTAATTCCCCCCTGGGCTCAGTTCTAGTTGTCATCAAGATCTCTGTGTTTGGGGATGGGGCTGTCTCTTACCTGAACAGAGATTATTGTGCTTGTCAGGGCTGGACATGAGATGGGATATCTGGGGCTCCCAGAATGGAGTCCAGCTAGGAAAAGACAGGACAGCGATTTGGGACCCAGACAGAGTAGGATGTGCTGGATCAGTTTCTCTCCTTTCCCAGGCTGGCTAGACCACTGAGGTCTCAGGGCAACATGGAAAGTCATCAGACACAAAGTAATGACAATAAAGGGATACATTTAGAGAGTCCCCTTTGAAGTTTACAAAGGCTTTGCTACAAAACAATTGTGATATGGCTAGTGTTACTATGAAAATCCTCATTTTATCCAGGAGGAAATCAACTCTCTCAGAATGGGGCTTCTGCATAAGTTGGAGCAGCTTGCAACAGGAACTAGATTTGAACTCAAGCAATTTGATGAAGAACAAAAATGGGCCAGCCATCTATTAAGGGTGGTATAGGGGATAGAGTGCTGGGCTTGGAGTAAGGAAAACCTGAGTTCAAATTCAACCTCAGACATTTAGAAGCTGTGTGCTGGGCAAGCCCCTGAAACTTCTTTCTGCCTCAGTTTCCTCTATTATAAAACAAATAATAATAGCAACAATTTTACAGGATTGTTGTGAGCATCAAATATTTGTAAAAGGCTTAGCATAGGACTTGGCATGTGTAAGTACTCAATAAATAACTATTCCCTTTCTTTCTACCTGTTGAGAGTAAGAGATGGCTAGCTGGAGTGTGAAATAGTAAACAGTGAAAGGAAAGTCACCAGTGACTTAAGCTGATGCTACTCTCTCCTTATGAGTCTCACATCAGCTCTATGTGCTTGCAGTATTTTTAGAGCATGATTGGAGAAGCAGCAAATTCTTCCCCAAGGGCTGTTGCCTGGACAAATAACCTCTCTGGACTTCAGTTTCCTCATCTGTGAAATGGGGATATTAGCGCCTACTTCATAGAGGTGTTATGAGCATCAAAAGAGATAATGTGGACTTTTCTAACCTCAAAAGTACTATGTGCATGCATGTGTTTGTGTATATTGGAATGGTTTTCCCCAGAATGTTAGCTCTACAAGGGCAGGAATTACATTTTTGCGCAGAAGTCAAATTGCACTGGCCCTGAAGTCAGGAGGACTGACATGGCATTTAGTAGTTGGGTGACCTTGAGCAAGTCACTTAATCCTGATTGCTTCGCAAAAAATCCATAAGATTATTTAACCATTTAAAAATTCTCATAACAAGGAGGCCCTTCCATCCTTCAATCTACGATCCACAATATTAAAAGCTTTTTGGGAAGCGTTGGTGGCTACATCATAAAGTAGTTTGACTTTTGAAGAATGAAAGTTGTGGGTGAACCAAGGGAAATGGAGAGATGTCCAGTGGACATCCTCGTTAATGGTTTACTTTCTTGAAGGTGCGGCTCCCTAAAAGCTTGGAATACTGTGGAATCATAGATTGAAGGATAGAAGCATCAGCTTCCTTGATATGACAATTTTTTAATTAAAGCTTTTTATTTTCAAAATATATGCATAGGTAATTTTTCAATATTGACCCTTGCAAAACCTTGGGTTCCAAATTTTTCCCTTCTTTCCCCCATCCTCTAGATGGCAGGTAATCTAATACATGTTAAATATCTTAAAATAAATATGTATACATATTTATACAGTTATCTTACTGCACAAGAAAAATTGAATCAAAAAAATGAGAAATAAAACAAAATGCAAACAAACAATAACAAAAAGAGTGAAAATGTTATGTTGTCATCCTCACTCAATTCCCAGAATCCTCCCTCTGAGTGGAGATGGCTCTCTTCATCACAAGATCATTGGAACTGATCTGAATCATCTCATTGTTGGAAAGTCACATCCATCAGAATTGATCATCATATAATCTTGTTGTTGTCACATACAATGATCTCCTGGTTCTACTCATTTCACTCAGCATCAGTTCATGCAAGTCTCTCCAGGCCTTTCTGAAATCATCCTGCTAGTTGTTTCTTATAGAACAATAATATTCCATAACATTCGATATGACAATTTTTAAAATGAATCTTGAAGACTGGCCATAGAAATTCCACTTTGCTCTTTCCTTCATGGGGTTCAGTTTCAGTTTTTTTCTCATCTTCTGATCCAATTCATCTAGGGTAGTTTGATTAGCTCCTAGTCATCTGGAGGAACTTCCCTGCTTCTTTTTACTTTGGGCATCTTGGTCTGCTTTAAGCAGCCCAGCTTCAATTTTTTTTTCTACAGCTCTGTGCCTTGAAGGAATATTATTTTTCTATAAGAAATGCTGGGAAGAATGCTATCAGAAAAACCTGGAAAGTCTTCCATGAGCTCAAGCAAAGTAAAATGTACTGTGAACGTAATAATAGCAAAATAGTGAGATAATCTGTTGTGAATGTCTTTGCTATTCTCAACAATAAAATGGTGAAAAATGCTATCCATATCCAGAGAGAGAACTGATTGTGTCTGAATACAGAAGGAAGAATACTTTTTTTATTTCTAATTTCTTTTTTTTTATCCTTGAGGATTTTTGTTGGGGGGGGGAAGGAAAATCTATGTTTTCTTTTGTAACATGACTTATGGAAATGTTTTGTACACTTCACATGAGTCTTCTCAATAGGGAAGGAAGAGGAAGAATCTGGAACTCAAAATTTTAAAAACAAATTTAAAACATTTATTTTACATATAACCGGGGAATATAAAAACATTTAAATTTTTTCCCCTGAGGCAACTGAGTTCCCTAGGTTCATGCAACTAAGAAATGTTAAGTGTCTGAGGTCAAATTCAAACTCAGATCCTCCTGACTTCAGGGCTGGTACTCTATCTACTTCACCATCTAACTGTTCCAACATTTAAATCTAAACACACACACACACACACACACACACACACACACACACACTTTATTTATGTCTATTTATTTATTTAGGTAATCTGGATTAAGTGAGTTGCCCAGAGTCACATACTTAGTAAGGATCTGAGGCTAGATTTGAATTCAGATCCTCCTGAATCCAGGGCTGAGGCTCTTCACTGAACCATTTAGTTACCCCTTATTTCTTAATTATTTCTAACATTCATTTAAACAATTTTTTTTGGATTCTAAATTCTTTCCTTCTTTCAGTCCCTCCTATACCCATTGAGAAGACAAGAAATATGATATAAATTAATGAAGATAAAATCATGTAAAACACAATTCCATATTAATGTCATATTGCAAAAAAGGGCAAAAGTAGAGTAAAAATAATATATTTCAATTTGCACTCAGTCCACTAGTTCTTTCTAGAGGTGGATAACATTTTTTTGTCATGAATCTCTCATAATTGTCTTGGACTGTATATTGATTTGAGCCCAGTCTGTAGAACATTGAGCCTAGAGTAGGGAAGACTGCTCATTCTGAGTTCTAATATGGCCTCAGACACTTAATTGCCTTGTGACTTTAGGTCAGTCACTTTACCTTGTTTGCCTCAGCTTTTTCATCTGTCAAATGAATAAGTAGCAAAGCACTCTGGAGCCTTTCCAATTTCATTACAGGGTTTGAACTCTAAGCTTTCTTAATTTGTTTTCATCTAGTCATTGAAAGTTAGAGCTAGGAAGGCTCTTAGAACATTTGATTTAGAAGGAAGTTTAAATCATAGAAAGTTAGAGCTGGGAGGGCCCTTAGAACAGAGAATGTCAAAGCAGTGAAAGACCTTAGAACACAGATTGTGGGAGAGCCCTTAGAATATACAATATCAGGGACAGCTAGGTGGTGCGGTGGATAGAGTACCAGCCCTGAAGTCAGGAGGACCTGAGTTCAAATCTGGTCTCAGACACTTAACATTCTCTAGCTGTGTGACCCTGGGCAAGTCACTTAACCTCAATTGCCTCAGCAAAAAAAAAAAAAAAAAAAAAAAAGAATATACAATATCAGAGCTTGGAGGAGACTTAGAGGCCTTGTAGTTCAGTGCACCTACAAAGCCTGGTAAACACAGGGCTCAAGCTAAAGGTTTGCCTTTGGTGACTCCCACCTTCCAATCAATGCCCTTTTTCTTCTCAATGATGTCTCCTTCAGATGTCCTCAGGAACCCTCTAGCCCTCAAAAATTGTATCTTATTTCAATCAGAATCATGTTCACACAGAAATATAAATTTAAAATTAAGTCCTGCTTAGTGGTTTTTGCATTTAGGTACCCAAACCTAAAGGGAAAGTGTTAGGCTGGTGGACTTAATTTTTCAATTAATTAAATTATGTTTTATCAAGCTTTTATTAAACACCCACTAAGAGCTAAGCTCAGAAGCTAGGAAGTGGTGATTAAAAGACAACAAACAAACTTTTCCTGGCCTCAAGGAGCTGTATTTCATTAGTATTTAGGGCATTAGCCAATAGGTAGCAGGATTCTCTCCTTTCTGCTCCTCCCCATGCTTCCTTATGACCCAAGAAATTTACTGCTCTGTAAACTGGTAGATTCTGATGACCAGAAAGAAGGGGACCCATGGGTAGTGGGGTGGAAAGAACTTTGTCTTGGAGTCCAGAAAACCTGTCATTTCTAATACTTAGAAGCTTGGACAATCCTTTGGGCCTTAGCTTTCCCACATGTAAAATGGGAATCATAATTCTGCACTTTCTCTTTCATCTGGTTGTTAGGAAACAACAGTTTACAGTTTTTTGGTAAACTGTAAAATACAACAAACAGAAATGCTGCCTTTCATTTGGCACCAAAGGACCTGGAATCCATTCCCAGCTCTGCCATTTACTACCCATGTGATCCTGGAGGAGGATAGAGCCTCCACAGGCCTCCTTTACATGAAGAAATTGGGATTAAATTGTCCTTTCAACTCTAAACCCTGTTTCCTGCCTGTCCAAGAAGGCAAGGACAAAGAGAAAATGGGACTGAAATCTCTCCTCCAATTCCTTTGCCAAGGAAGAGATTTCTTATTTTTTTCCTTTATTTAAATAAAAGCTTTTTATTTTCAAAATACATGCATAGATAACTTTCTTTTTTTATTAAAGCTTTTTATTTTTTCAAAACATATGCATGGACAATTCTTCAACATTAGTGTTTCAATTTTCCCTTCCTTCCCCATTCCCTCCCCTAGATGGCAAGTAGTCCAATATATGTTAAACATGGTAGAAATATATGTTAAATCCAATACATGTATACATATTTATACAATTATTGTGTTGCATAAGAAAAATCAAATCAAACCAGAAAAAAAGAGAAGCAAAACACAATGCAAGCAAACAACAAAAAGCATGAAAATGCTATGTTGTGGTCCACACTCAGTTCCCACAGGCCTCTCCCTGGTTGTATATGGCTTTATTTACTGAACAATTAGAACTGGCTTGACTTATCTCATTGTTGAAGAGAGCCATGTCCATCAGAATTGATCATCATGTAATATTGTTGTTGTCGTGTATAATGATCTCCTGGTTTTGCTCATTTCGCTCAGCATCAGTTCATGCAAGTCTCTCCAGGCCTCTCTGAAATCATCCTGCTGGTCGTTTCTTATAGAGCAATAATATTCCATAACATTCATATACCATAATTTATTCAGCCACTCTCCAATTGATGGGCATCCATTCAGTTTCCAGTTTCTAGCCACTACAAGAAGGGCTGCCACAAACATTCTTGCACATGTGGGTCCCTTTCCCTCCTTTAAGATCTCTTTGGGATAGAGGCCCAATAGAAACACTGCTGGGTCAAAGGGTATGCACAATTTGACAGCCCTTTGGGCATAGAAGGAAGAGATTTCTTAGGAACTAAAGGCTTTTAAAGCTGCAAGGGCCCTTAGATTCTGATTGTCTCATTTTATAGATGAGGAAGCTGGAGCCTGCAGAGATCAAGTATTAAGATCGAACAGAGAGCAAGCAGCAGAGAGCATTGAAATGATGCCCTTTAACCGCAGATGGAGGCCTCTTTCCATTCTGTAACACTGCCTGGAAGCACCTTGCTATGGCTCCTGGATCCCTTTATTTCTGCTCTAAGAGGAATTATAGAGGAGAGCTCCTGCCTCCCCCTCCCCCAGAGGCCTCTGGTCTCCCCTTGGCACTGCCCACACAGATGTCCTTTGCTGCTTTCCACCCTCATCCCCACAGCAGCACTAATCTGCCCATCAGGGATTGGACACTTGGATAGCCAGATGGAGGAATGCTGGGGGAAAGTCATTTTTGCCCCTAGCAGAGGGCTGGTTCTGGGGCCACGGCGAGGTGAAGTCTGTTGGGTTTCCAAGGGCGTGAAGGCTCCGTCCTGGTGGGAACCTGGTGCAGAGCTTCCGATGTCCTTTCATCCACCTCTGGAGACCTTTTGGGAATGGTGAATTTTCATTTATGCTTTGGGGGCTACTTGGGGGGTTTGGGGGGAAAGATTGATTCTAAAGGTCTAGTGAGGGTCAGGAAAGTGACTGGAGAAGGGGGGGAAGTTATGGGAATTAAAGGCAGGTGAAAGGGTATCTGAAAGTCTCCCCTAATCCTATGGGCAAATATAGAATAGAAATATGGGAGGTTTTTTGTCTTTTCCTTTATCTATCTTGATTCCCCATTCTGCTGGATTCAATCACTCTTCTGTGCATGGTTTCCTCCTCAGTCTCCATCCTGGCTTCCTCCCTAGCTCTCTGCCCCTGAGTCTCCCTCTGCCCTGTCCCTGCCCTGTACCCTCGGCACTGACATCATTCCCTTTCTCTCTCCCCTACCCTCTTAGGTTTCTTCATTTCTTTGTCATTACTACCTCCTTCTCAACCTCTTAGGTACCTTTCTTTTGCTGACTCAGTTTCCCTGCTCACCAGACTGTGGTGCTGAGCCCCTTTAAGGACTAAGAGCCTTTTTTGAATTCATGGCTGGATCAAAGCCTCAGGTAAGGATCTCCTTTGAAGAAATCTCACTAACCTGTAAGCCCTCCACATTGACCGCCTCTGAGTAGTTAGTATTGGAACTGGGATATTCTCTAAGCTCCTTTCCAGCGATGAAATTCAGTTCCCATCTTCACACAAAGCTGGGAGGAATCTATGGCATAGAATGTTAGAACTGGGAGAACCCTTAGAACATGGAATGTCAGAGCTGGGAGGGCCCTTAGAACCCAGAATGTCAGAGCTGGGAGGGCCCTTAGAACCCAGGAGGTCAGAGCTGGGAGAACCCTTAGAACCCAGGAGGTCAGAGCTGGGAGACAGCCTGGAGACCAATGAATCCATTATTACTTTGTCCCCTTGTTACAGGTAAGCCAATTTAATTCCTTAGTGGTGACCTGACCCCCAGAATCATGGGAGCAGTTCAGGGCTAAAAAGTTTAGAACCCAAATATGTTCATTTCCACTGCCAAGTTCCTTCCTCCTTCACCACAAGGAGTCCCCTGCGGCTGCTAGGGTATAAAACACGTGGAATGGCGCACATACATACTGCCTGCTCCACCCCTAACCTTGCTCTAGGGACCCAAAGGCCATAAGGTTTAAGGGAGACCCTGCCTCATCACCTGCTTCCTGGGAACTGGTTGAACTGGCTCAGGGGAGGTTGCTGAAACCCACTGGGGCCACCTCTCTTTCCCTAGGATCCCAGAACCCACTAGATGAAATGAAACTTTTCTCTTTACTAGGCACTGGTCCATCCTAGCATAGAATCTCAATTGTTTGGGGAGGGGGGTGGAAGAGAGGAGGAGGAGGACAGAGAGGGGGAGGAGGGCAGCAGGAGACTTGGTACTTTTCCTCCATCTTGAAGCAGGAGCAGGTCACCCTAACTCAATCAGACCTGATGTCCTGCCAAGGATCACCCTCACCTCCCCCTCAGCAGGGACCTGGCATCAGGCTCTAACCCAGGATTTGTTCCCATAATCTCTCTCTTGAGGCAATGGGTCTTTATCTCTAATCTGCCAGCTGTGTCCTCTCCAGCTTCTAGCCTCTTAGGGACCCAGAGGAGGAAAGTGATTTTCAGACTGTAGGAATACTTCCCCTCCTTTCCCAATTGTGCTCTGCTTCTCAGGGACCAATCAGATTTTAGGCTTAGTATGACACCTCCCCAGTCATCCCGATTCTGTTGTCCAACCCTATACATCCTTCCTCAAGAAGGTTCCCAGAAAGCAAATATGACCCTTTCTTTATCAATTCCACCCAACACGTGGAGCAGGTATTGAGTAAACAAATAATCTTTAACACCCTCCCAGCTCAGACATCCTGTGTTCTAAGGACCCTCCCAGCTCTGACCTCCTGGGTTCTAAGGGCCCTCCCAGCTCTGACATCCTGCATTCTAAGCATCCTCCCAGCTCTGACATCCTGGGTTCTAAGCTTCCTCCCAGCTCTGACCTCCTGAGTTCTAAGGGCCCTCCCAGCTCTGACGTTCTATCCTTCTATGATTCTAAATCATTTTAGTTGTTTTCCAGTTCCCTCCCATGAGATATTGGGGCACACAGGGACTCTGTAGCACATGGACTCTCACCCCAAGGGAAAGCCCAGACAGCATACATTCCCAAGAATGCTCGCCCCTGTCCCACTTCCTTTTCTTCCTGACTGGAGTGACTCCGATGTAACTCATAAAGAGAAAGCACAGCAGGGGGGAGGTCCTAGGCAGCCAAGGAGACTGGGTATTCTTAGTGCAAGTTGGGCAAAAGGAAGCAGGAGATCAAGGCTGAGGGCGTGGGGGGGGAGAGGCCTAGAACACTAGACTAGCTCCTAGTCTTATCTCCATCATTGGTCTGCTGAGTGAACTTGGCAAATTAGATGACCTCCATGGGCCTCAGTTTCTCCACCTGTAAAACAAACGGTTTGTACCCAATAGCCTCTAAGAGTGCCCTTATCAGCCCTGGGTGTCTGAGTTTTTCTTTCTCAGAACTCTGCTACCTTTGTCTCATGTGTCTGTGTCTGTGCATGTGTGTGTTCATGTGGATGTGCACGTGGGCACGTGTACTGCAGGTCTGTCCGGGGTTGACGCTGCCCAAGGTGAAGGGAAAGTGCATCCCAGCACTAGCTGGCTTCTTCTTCCTCCTGTCAGTGACTATGACTGGCTGCTTTCTGTGGCAATACCACCTTCGGAAGGCAGAGCTCGGTGAGTGTGGGGGCCTGGCCTTCCAAGAGCCTCCAAGAGGAGGATCTAGGACTTAGGAGTGAAAATAGTCCTGGCTTTGAAGTCAGAGGTGCTGAATTCAAATTCTGACTCAGGTATTTTGTTATATGAACTTGGGCAAATTACTCTCTGTACCTCAGTTTCCTGATCTGTAAAATGAGGAGTTTGGATCAAAGGCTCTCAGAGACTCAATCCCGATAGAAACCCCTACAATCCTATGTTCCCGGATATATTATTAGTAATTTTTGAACTTTGGGCAAATGGCACAAAATAAGCCTTCATTTCATTTGGGAGAGAGGGGATGGCTGCAGTTGTAATACAGACCCTTGGGTCCCACGAGGGCACTCACTGCTGCAAGGCCACAGTTGGACTGGAGAAGAGCTCACTGAGAATTCTGATTGGCTGCTGATGGGAGTGAAGGGAAGAGAGAACATTCCAACTGAGAGCTCCCTATTTTAACCAACTATTCCTGCTAGGGAGATACCAAATAGTTAAGTGACTACATTTGCTATTAATGCCCTCTGAATTTCAGCACCCTGGGCCAAAGCCCCGATGGCACTGTTCTAGTTTGTTTGATTACAGCTCTTAAAGGAATCCTATGCTTTCTCTTACCCAATCCACTGACCCCATTGACTCAGGGAGGCAATAGGTAGGTGGTGATTTTTCTCAATTGATGTCCTCTCCCCCAAATTGGAAGCTCACATACGTGTGCATTGAGGAAAAAAAAAAACTCACTATAACAATAGATAAGAGTTCATTATACCAATGAGATCCCAGATCCAGTCCCTTTCCTTCAGGGGTATCTAAATGACATTATCATAGCCATTGAGTCCCCCATTCACACCAATCAGAGAGGTGGCAATAGTAGCTATATTCATCTGCAAGTTACAAAGGGCTATTCTCACAACCCCACTGGAAGGTAGGGAGATTAAACAAGCATTATTTCTCCCATTTTAGAGATGAAAAAACTGAAGTTCAGCTTTGGCCATAATCATTCCGTTAATCAATCAATCAATCAACATATATTTATGCACCAGGCCCTGTGGTAATAACAAAGACAAAAATGAAACAATAATCCTATTCTTGTCTTTTTTTTCTGGGACAATTGGGGTTATAACTTGCTTATTCTCATACAAGTAGGAAGAGTTAAGTGTCTGAAGCTAGATTTGAACTCAGGTCCTTCTGACTTGAGGGCCAGTGCTCTATGCACTGTATTATCTCAGTAATCCTATTCTTAAGGAACCTGAATGGGGGAGCAGAGATTTGAATTTAAGTTTCCTGATTTCAAGTCCCTTGCTCTTGCCAGTATCCCTAATGACTTCTTTGTATCTCTAGAGCTCAATACAGTACTTGGCACCTAATAATTGCCTTATTAAGTCATAATAAAATTATAATTATATTTGCACATGTAATCTATATTATTATATTATTTATTTTATGATAATAATTATAATTTATTATTTAGAATTATAATAGAATTATAATAAAATAAATAAATGTTGACTGAGTAGCTGGCCATTTGGCCCTCCCAGTGAATGATCTCATTCACTGTCTAGGCAATGGGTTATGTCGGAAAGATCTTGTTCCTGAGATTTGTCCTTGCCTCTGTTTCTTACTAGGTATGTGACTTTGAGTCAGTCATTCTGGGACTAAGTTTTTTCTTCTGTGAAATTGGGATAATAATACTCACACTGACTACCTTGTAGTGTTGTGGGCAACTGAATGGCACCATACTTGTTATTCTTTGTAGGTTCCTCTGACATGGAAGTGACCTCAGAAACTGTGAGGATGTGTCCCCGTTATCCAGAGCCTGTGCCCCTACAGCATCCCCTCCCTGTGTTGAAGGAGGCCCTGGAGAAGGTCAGTGTAAATAAGGAAAAACAACTTATACAATAACCACAGAAACAGAAAGGGCTGAAAGGGATAATAGAGAGGTGGGAGATTATGGGTACAGTAAGAGGCAGATATGACCAATCTCTAATTGTTTCAATGAATTTTCTCTTCGATTCTGTTGGGCAGAGGGGCTTCATTTCTGGAGAATGGGGAAGGTATTCAGTTGTTGTTTGTACTTTGTTCTCGAAGAGGTCCTTGATATCAGGGAGGGGATGTCATGACATGCAAATGAATTGGATTTAAGTGAGGGAGGGCTGTGGAAGGTCACCTGCCTCACTTTCCCCTCCAGAGCCATTGGTGGCCAGATATACATCAGGACGATTGGAGATGACCCAGGATACAGTGGGAGACCTTGCCCTTTTTAGCTAAGGTCTTTAATAGGTCTCAGTATGGAGACAGGGAAATAGTGGTCTGGCCAAGAAATTCAGGGAATGGTGTGTACAGTATGGGGGAAGCTGGAGCTGAGGGGAGAGGGGTTCTACATGGGAGGATTTCCAAGGAGTGTGCTCTGGGGAAAGGGAACTATGTGCTGGGCCAGACTGTGGCCAATGGGAATTCAGTCCCTCTTCGAAAATCACATCTCTGCTCTCCTCAAGGTGGACAAGCTTCTGCGGCAAACAATGCCCACTGCCCCTGGTCTCACGGCCATGTCTGCTGTGGTCATCTACAATGACACTGTGCTGTGGACTGGGAACTTTGGCAGGAAGAATGGCTCCGACAGGGCCTCAGGACCCCCCACTGAATATACCATCTACCGGTGAGCTCGCCAGACTTTGGGGTCCTATACTGAGTAGATGGTAGGGTAGAAGGTAGGAAACAGGGGACGCTGGCAGGGAGAGCAGGGAGAACAGGGAATCTTGACAGTGGACCTTGAGCCTCGGCCACAAACCTCTGAAACAGTAGAGACTTACATCCTGTGTCCTAAGGGCCCTCCCAGTTCTGACATTCTGTGTTCAGGATTTCAAAAATTTCAAAGTCAACATCAAATCATAGCCACAAAATATTGAGGAAACAGATTCGAATGCAGTGCAAAAATAAAGCAAGCTAGAGCTGAAGATGCCTTAGAACATAGAATGCTGGAGATGAAAGTGGCTTTGGAATACATTATCTATAGATTGAAAAGGTCCTTAGAATACAGAATCTTAAAGTTAGAATGGACCCAGGACATACAATTCCAGAGATACTTAGAATACAGAATGTTACATCTGCAAGGGGACCTAGAACTCAGAATGTCAGAGCTGGGGCAGACTTTAAAATATAAAATGTCATTGGTAGGAGGGACCTTAGAACATAGAATGTCAGAGATGGAAAGGCCCTGAGAACACAAAATGCCAGATCTGGGAGGGACTCTAGAATACAGAATGTCCGAGGTGGAAGGGCCTGTAGAACAGGTGATATCAGAGCTCCTAGAATACAGAATGTTAAAGATGGGAGGACCATTAGAACACAGAATGTCACAGCTTGGGAGGGGGCTCTTAGAACCCAGGATGTCAGAGCTGGGAGGGCCCT
>JAJPUD010000806.1:517323-565221 GCA_023553655.1 Myrmecobius fasciatus
GACTTGCTCAGGGTCACTGGGATGGTTTGCCATTTCCTTCTCCAGCTCATGTTCCAGATGAGGAAACTGAGGCAAACTGAGGTAAGTGACTTGCTCAGGGTAACAGTAAGCATTAAGGCACATTTAAACTAGAGTCTTATTGACTGGCACTTGGGGCACTATAGTTCCACCTAGTGTCCCTAACTATATGAACTATATAGTTCATTATTATTAATCTTTTCTATGTCTTAGAGTGTATCATTTGAAAGGCTGTGCCTCTCTATTCTTCACTGGAGCATAATAAGCCAAGAACTAAGGAAAGATAAAGTGGGATTGGGTGGGGGTGGGGTTCCCTGCCCTGGGGGAGGAGAGATCAGTGTGAAGTAGGTCAGGAGAGAGGAAAGCAGGATGGGGTTAGAAGGAATTAAGTCCTAGAGAAATTGGGGGATCAGGGAAGGGAGAGTCTGAGTGCTGCCTGGGGCAGGGCATTGGGATAGGATTTGGGAGCTACTGATGGAGTCCCTTTGGTAGTCTGGCCCACGTGGAGCACCCGCTTGGGCTGGCAGGAGAAAGAGGGGATTTCTCTGAAAAAAAGGTGCTGGGCTGGGCAGAGCTGGGTCTCAGATGGAGCAGAATGAAAAGCCTGGTGGGCTGGTCCTGTGCCAAAGGAAGACTCGGCAGGGGGATGAGGTCTCTTGGAAGGGGAGGCAGGGGGATGAGGGCTATTGGAAGGGGAGGCAGGGGGATGAGGTCTATTGGAAGGGGAGGCAGGTAGATTTGGAAGGGGAAGCAGGGGAATGAGGTCTCTTGGAAGGGGAGGCAGGGGGATGAGGTCTCTTGGAAGGGGAGGCAGGGGGATGAGGTCTATTGGAAGGGGAGGCAGGGGGATGAGGTCTCTTGGAAGGGGAGGCAGGGGGATGAGGTCTATTGGAAGGGGAGGCAGGGGGATGACGTCTCTTGGAAGGGGAGGCAAGGGGATGACGTCTATTGGAAGGGAAGGCAGGTAGATTTGGAAGGGGAGGCAGGGGAATGAGGTCTATTGGAAGGGGAGGCAGGGGGATGAGGTAAACCGAGCTTAGGGACCATAGAATATTGAAAAGCAACAGAAAGGTCCCTAGAATATTTGTGAATCTTTTACCCTGCATGGACATGGGCAGTCAGTTTCTCTTACCCTCAGTTTCCTCATTTTTAAAATGAGGAAGTCGGATGGATTGGATGATTCTCCGATTTACAGAAAGACATAGTATACAATATGTTTCAAAAGTCTTGGTGTTGTTTAACGCTATTATAGTGTCATCCATACATTATGTCACCTTAGCCTCACAAAAGCCCTGTAAGGGAGACTCTGTAGATATTCTGCCAGCCTCTGCTTTGAGATCTTTGAGGGTGGAGAACTTAGCACCTCTTGAGACAGCTCATTCAATTACACTTAGAGCCAGGAGACACTGAGTTTGAATCCAGCTCAGATTCTTAGTAACTGTATGACCTTTGATAAGTCTCCTCTGAAATGTCATTTTCTCACCTGTAAATTATGGATAATAATAGTACTTCCTCATAGGTTTGTTGTAAAGGTCAAATATTTTTTTTTTAAAAAACCAACAACCTTAAAACCCTATTTAAAAATTTAATTTTTGATTCTATAAATAATTTAGCAAAATGCCAGGCGCATAGTAGGCACTAAACGAATGTTTGCCAATTATAAATTTCTGCGATTGCTACATTAGGCAAAACATGTCTCTTGAGTTGAACCATTTTGGACTTTATAACTCTTCTATGTATTTGTAATTTCTGATCTGTGTTTATTCTGAGCTGATCAATTCACATTCTAGGAGTTAATATCCTGGAAAGTCACAGTCTGAAAAAATCTTGACCAGAGTATACTGGGAAATGTTTAACAACCAGCTCTCTGAAAAAAAAGAACATATATACTGCCTGCTTTTCAGCAAAAAATAAATTCACATTTTCTCCATCACCTTCCTAAGTCTAGGCAATCAGCATAACAATAAGCCAAGCCCTGATTTGTCCATTTCTGGGGTGGAAATGCTTAGCTTGAAATTGTTTTCTTTTTTTTGGTGAGTCAACTGGGGTTAAATGACTTGCCTGGGTCACATAGCTTAAGTGTCAAGTGTTTGTGCTTTATCCACTGCTCCACCTAGCTGCCCCCACACTGAGTATTTAACAATTAACTCTTGAGAACCAGGTTAAGCTGGTTCCAGCACACTTTGATCTTGACAAGCTCCAATATTGGGATGAATGAATGTGAAATTTTCTAGAGATAAATGAAAACTTCTGAACCTGGATTCAAAAAATCAATTTCATAAGTACAGAATGGAGAAAAGTGTGGTTAAACAGTGGTTTGTCTGAAAAAAAGCTGGGAGTTTCAGTTAATTACAAAGGGCATCTGAGTCAACAGATTTATTTGTTTATATTTATTTAAACAAAATAAATAAATAATATACATATACCTATAAACACACATATATGTGTATGTGTATATATATATATATATATATATATATATTATTGCCAGGGGAAGGTCATGTTATTATCTGGGGCTGCATGGAGAAGCATAATTTCCAAGAGGAAGAGCTAAGAGTCTTTTTCCCTTAAGTGGGTTACATCTTAAGCAATAGATTTGGTTTTGGGTACCACAATTTTAAAAGGATGCTGATACAGAAATTGAGAGGAAGCTCAACCACCATGAGTGTCTTAGTAGGATTGAGGCAGCCAGGAAGGAAAGACTTTCCACTGAAGACCACTAAGCTCTTAGTTCTTGCCTCCACCTGAGATTTAAGACCTGTAGCTGCCCCAAGTCACTCTACCTGCCCTCCCTTCTCACCTCATAGGTTCCTTTAATACTATATAAGTATTGGGGTAACTAAGTGGTACAGTGGTTAGAGCACCAGCCCTGAAGTCAGGAGGACCTGACTTCAAATCTGGCTTCAGACACTTAACATTCCCTAGCTGTGTGACCCTGGGCAAGTCACTTAACCCCAATTGCCTCAGCAAAAATAAATAAAATACTGTACAAACACCGCTTACACCATGAAGTCTCCTGCCTACCAGGGCTTCCTTTTCAAAAGAGTTTGCATTTATTTTGTATGAACTTTTTTTTTTAAATAAATACTTTTATGTACATATGCTTTCTCCTCCAATGGACTTGGAGGTCAAGGACTATTTCACTTTTGTCACTGTTTGCTCAGTAGCTAGCATGGTGCCTGCATACAGTAGGTACTTAATACATGATTGTTGCTTGCTTGGTTGTAAAGTTCGTTCTACCACATCCCGCTGGAATCTTGGAGGAATCCTTGGATCCAAAGAAGAATATGAAATGAGTTGGGTACCAAAGTTAGGAGCTGTCCTTACAAACTTCCAAGTCCTCATCTTGACCTCACTTCCCAGGAAGAACCAGAGGATGTGAGTTGACCAGGAGCCTCATTGTAAAGAGGAGAAACTGAGGCCCTAGTGGAAAATGGTTGCCCCAAGGTCACTGCTTACTGGGAGAGTCTGGTTTAGAACTCAGGTCTCGGTCCAAGGGTCTGTCCCTGGTTGGTTTTGCATTTCCACAAAAGAAAGAGTCCTGGATCAGGAGCTAGGAGACAGCTGTGTGACCTTGGACAAACCACTTCCCTCCTCGCCTCAGTTTCACCCTCTGGCAAATGAAGGGGAGTTGGACTAGATTTTTGTCTAAAGCTCTTTTTTAGTTTGATTTTTCTTCTAGTGCCCCTGGTTCTAAATCTGGGGCTGAGCTCAGGCTCGGGGGTGTTGGGAGAGAGGTTCAGGCCCTGCTGACTCCTGAGATGAGGGAGTTTATGGCTGGGTGAAGGGCGGGAAGGACAGCTGGTCTCCCAGGGAACGAGAGCCCAGAGGGGATTGTGTGGGCTGGGGTCACCAGGAGAGCATTGTGGGAATGAGGGCCCCAGGGAGCTAGGTCTGGGGAAGAGAGGAGGGGGGATGCATCAAAGCAAGGGGGGGGTCATAAGGGTCTTTGGGAAGGGGTTACCATAGCAACCCCGAGGCCTCTGCAGGATGGAAAAGCACCAGCCTGTGAGAATGAGCTTTGTGGCAAGAGCACGGATGGATGCATTGGTGTTTAAAAATCGGGATTTCAATGGGGAGGGCTGTGAGCAGGGTCCACGGGCAGGAGATGCTTATTAAAGGGGCCCCAGACACAGACAGAGTATGTGGGGAGAAGCTGAATGTGGGCACCCCCCTAGTTGGGGGAAGGGTAAAGGCTGCCCTTGGGCTTGGGCATCCTGAGGATGAACCCCAATTCTGCCACTTACTCACTGTGCAACCTTGATAAATCACTCTGTGAGCCTCAATTTCCCTGTTTGTAAAATGAACAAACCATGTCTAAGGTCCCTCTCAGCCCTGCCATTCCCTGTTTTAATGCTGATCAATAAACAAATCAATCAGCAAAGCATTTATTAAGTACTACTCAAGGACACTGTTCTAGGCTCTTGGGGACACCAGTTGAAGAATGAATCAATTTGTACTTCAGAGGAATTGATATTCTAATAGAGGAGACCAGGTTCCCTTCAGTTATGACCTTCTGTGACTCTGGGATTTCCCACAATGGGAGGGAGTCGACCAGCCTCACTAGAAAGGGCAATTCGGGCCTCCTAATTTGGCAAGGAAGACATTTGCTGCTCTGTTTTGGCCTCCAAATCCATCAATTCTGCTTTTTCTTGACCAGGAGCAGTCACACTCCCAACCTGCTGTTTCTGAATTTTGGGGTCTTTTCACTGAAAGTGAATTTCATTCCTGTCCAAGTTGCTCCCTGTCTTGTGCCCTTATCCTAGACATGGGGATGTGGACTTTTGGAAAGTCGCTTGTCCCCTGAGTTTCAATTTCCTAAATGACCTCTCATTTCCTTTCCAGTTATAATTCCTGACCTTTTGCTTCCATTTTGATTTCTTTTTATTCTGAACCTATCAAAAATAACAAATTTTTTTATACATAGCACATCATTTGGCACATAGTAGGGGCTTAATAAATGTTTATTAATTGATTATATTTTGGGACAGAAGGAGTGTATTTGAAACCGTGAAACTATTATGTGCAATTTTCTCTTTAAAACTACAGCAAATTAAACATGTAACTTTCAGAATCATTCTACTTATTTGGAATTCATGCTGGCTTTTTTTTTGTTTTCTTTCTTTTTTTGGGTGGGGGAAGGTTAAGGGCAATTCTATCCTCTTGTCTTTTCTTTTTACTTTCCCTCTTCAATTGAAAAAAACTCAAACCAAAACCATGTAATGATCTATGACCTTCTGACCCTCCCTTCAGCTTTAAAAGTGAAAGTCTCAATACCCAGCACAGATGGTCTTCAAAATAGATGTCCCTTAATTCTTTTTTTTTTTTTTTTGCTGAGGCAATTGGGGTTAAATGACTTGCGCAGGGTCACACAGCTAGGAAGTGTTAAGTGTCTGAGGTCAAATTTGAACTCAGGTCCTCTTGACTTCAGGGCTGGTGCTCTAACCACTGTGCCACCTAGCTGCCCCTGACCCTTAATTCTTAGACTCAGAAGCCCTGAGTTCAGATCTTCCCACTTACTACTCATGGGAATACATTTAAATAGTTTCACCTCTTTGGGCCTCAGTTCTTTCCTCTGTAAAATGAGATCGATAATTCTTGTGTTACCTTCCTCACACAATTGTTGTGAAGAATTTACTTAATGAGCTGGAGAAACATGACGGGTTCTAACTACTAAGAAACACTGCCATTTATAGAGAGCGATTTAAGGTTTATGAAGCAATTTCTTTACAACAATTGAATGAGGTAGGTAGCATATGAATAATTAACCTCATTTAACAGATAAGGAAACTGAGGAGAAGTGAAGGAAGTTATCCAAGGTTGCATGGGAGTAAATAACCAATAAAATGCCAGTGTCACAGAGAGCTAGACTAGAAAGGAATCTTAGAGACTGTTATTGAGACCTTATTTTTTAGATGAGGAAAGAACCTCAACAACATGGGGTGATAATGGAAGGTCACCCAGATAATTATCAGTAGGATTGGGACTGACACCCAGGTTCCTCTGACACTCAATCAGCTCTCCACCTTCTCCCTAAGTCAGTCGGCTCTCTAGGACTTTTCTTCTGAAAGGAGGTGCTTTGTGGCGCTGGATAGGGCTCACTTGTCTCCTGGCCTGACCACTTGTAGGTGCAGAGTCTAGGCAGACTACTGGGAAGCTGCTGCACAAGCCTATCTAAACATCTGGAACAGCTGGAAACTCCCCCCAGCCTTGTGAGGCAGGCTGCTCTATCATTCCCTAGCCTACTCAGCCCAATTCTTGTGGTCTTTAGGCAGAATTAGAATCCAGACTCCAACAGGTGGGGGGGGAGGGACCTTGTTCAACCCCCCCACCCAAAAGAGATCTCCTCTACCATGTGTCTGCAAATGGTGTCTCCTTAAAGCTCACCAGGGATGGGGAACTTTCTACCAACTAAGACAGTCACTTTGGGCAGCTCTGATGTTAGGAAGCTCCTCCCTACAGGGAACGGAAATCTGGCTCTTTACAACATTCACCCATTGCTCCTGCCCTGTGGGGCCAAGCAGAGGAAAAGCAGCTCTCTTCTATATAATGATGTTTCAATGTTAGAAAAGAGCTCTCCCCCCCTCTTTCCTCTCTCTCTCTCTCTCCTCTCTCTTTCTCTCTCTCTCCCCCTTCTCTCCCCCCCTCACCCCTCCCCTCTCTCCTCTCTCTCTCTCCCCTCCCTCCTCTCCTCTCTCTCTCTTTCCCTTTCTCCCCTCCCCCCTCTCCTCTCTATCTCCTCTCTCTCCTCCCTCTCTCTCTCTCTTCCTCTCTCTCTCTGTGTCTCTCACTATCTCCATTCCCCCCCCTTCATTTTTTTTTCTGTCTCCATCTCTGTCTCTGCCTTTCTCTCTGTCTCCATCTGTTTCTCCCTTTCTCCATCTCCCTCTCTTTTCTTCTATTCCTCCTCTCTCCCCTCTCTCTTTCTTTTTCCTCTCTCCCAGCTTCTGTCTCTTTGTTTCATTTCTGTATGTATACAGAGAGAGAGACCCTGCCTCTCCCTCCCATCTTCCCTCCCTCTGTTTCTCTGTTTGTCTATCTCTCACTACCTCCTTCCATTCCCCCTCTTCAATTCTGTCTCCATCTCTCTCTGTTTCTCCCTTTCTCTATCTCCCTCTCTCTTTTCCTCCACCCCTCCCCTTTCTTTCTCCTTCCTCTCCTCTCACACCCCTGTCTCTTTGTCTGCTTCATGTCTCTCTCTGTCTCTGTCTCTCCCTCCCAGCCTCCCTCTCTGTTTCTCTGTCTCTCACTATCTCTCTCCATTTCTCCTCTCCCTTTCTCTGTCTCTGTCTTTCTATCTCTCCCTTTCTCCATCCCCCTCTTTTTCCTCCACTCCTCCTTTCTCCCCTCTCTCTTTCTCCTTCCTCTCCCTCCACCCCCATCTCTTTATCTGTTTCACCTCTCTGTCTCTCTCTCTCTCACATACTGAAGTCTCTTCTCCCCTTTGATGGATCCCAGCATCATCTGGTTTCCAGTCCTCCCCCCATCCCCGATTGAGCCTTTGATGGAGCCTGCATCTTTCTCTGACCCACTGTGTCACAGAGCTGTTTGTCTTCCTGGTGGCCAGTTGGTCCCTAAAGCTTTCTCCTGGGTGGGCTCTTGAGGTCAAAGGGCCCTTCTGAAGCCCTGAGCCTCTGCCCTGTACACACCCAGGGCAAAATCCAATATCAGGTTTCCAAAAGGAGCCTCTTTTCTTTTCTGCTGCCTGGGAAACTGCCCCCTTCTGATGTCCCATTAAGCATCTCCAAGTGGGCTCAGCTCTTTCCCTAGAACCAGCCCCCTGGCCTTCTCCTGCACCTTCCCTCTTGCTCCCAATCCTCAGGCCTTAATCCCTTATGTGTGCACTCGGGACATTTGGGAGTCCCTGCAAGAATGGGACAGTGGTGTGAGAGAGAGGGGCTTTCTTCCAGACACAGCTCAGGGGCCACCTTCTCGGAGTCGCCTTTCCACATCCTTCCGCTTATTAACACTCTCTCCCTCTTGAGACCATTTAGTATTAATTTCTATATACTGTGGATATATTTGTGTTACAAATGAACATAAGGCTCCTGAGGGCAGGGATTCTGTCATTTTTGGTTTTGCATCCCAAGTACCTGGCATACAGCAGGTGCTTAAGAAATGCTAGTTGATTGAGGGATTGAATAAGGATTTGTGGAAATGAATCGACATAGGCTTTGGCTTCCCCCAAATTTTAATACTTGAAAAAGTGTTGCACTTAAGAGGGAGGAGACCCGGCTTTGAATTTGAGCTCTGACACTTAACTAAATCGCTTAACTCTGTTTGCCTCAGTTTCCTCATCTGTAAAATGAGCTGGAAAAGGAAATGGCAAAGCATTTCAGTATCTTTGAAAACTGAAAATGGGATCATGAAGAGGTGTTCACAACTGAAACGACTGAACAAGAACCACAAAAAGAGATAGTCTGATCCTTCTTCTGAATGATAAGGAGGAAGGGATTAGTATTTTATAACATCTCCTGTATTAGAACAGATGAGTGCAATTATTATCTTCATTTTACCAATGAGGAAACTGAATCATGCAGACATCCAACTCTTCATGATCCCATTTGGGGTTTTCTGGCAAAGATACTGGTGGGGTTTGTTATTTCCTTCTCCAACTCATTTTTACAGATGAGGAAACTGAGGCAGACACAAAATAAAGTGATTTGCCCAGGATCATACAGCTTGTAAGTGTCTGAGGACAGATTTGAACTCAGGGCTCCCTGATTCCAAGTCTGCTGCTCTATTAAATATCCCTGATACTGTCAAAATCCCAAAGAGATATGGGATCTTTTGAAAACTATATGTCCTTGATGGACCTTTGAATGCCCTCAGACAGCTATTGTGTCTTCCCCAATTTGGACCAAGCACTCCCGGTCCTATTGAGTCCATCCTCATGTGATATCCATGGTCTCTAACCTTTCGCCATCCTGCTCTTCATCTTTTAGATGCTTCCCAGCTTACTGACGGTCCCAGGACTGAACACAAGCCTTACAGATATTCTTGAGCGCCTCTGGGCATACCAGGGCAGGGGGCCGAGCAATAGTTACCTGCTGGATCTGGGCACTACCCTTTCTAATTGTAGTCTGAGTTGATTATTCAAGCCCCAGATGCTCAGCCATAAAACGTCATCTTTCTTGCTCTACAGAAGCTGGAAATGTGTGGCCCATCCCAGACTCAGAATCACAATATCTAGAGCAAAAAAAGGCTCTTTAGATACCATTTAGTGCAAGCCATCCATTTTTCAGATGGATAAACTGAGGCCCAAAGGGGTCCAAATGGATTCCTGCATCCACATTCAATAATCTTTCCATTCTGTCATGTTGCTGGCTTTGGGACCTGTTGAATGGCCCTAAGCAAACCTGCTTCCAAGCACTCAGATCTTGAGGACTCAAACTGGCCAGGGAGAATGCTAGTTAGGTATCAGGTTCTGAGGGAAGCCCACAGTCCTGGCTGGGCTGCAAGCTGGATAAACATTTGCCCCACTCCTTACCCTTGGTACCCTGTTGTATTTCAAAGAAGGCTGGGACAGAGCTGGATGGAGGATAAAACATTCCCCTTCAGTTTTTTCCCTTCTGGCTTCAGATCTTTCATCTGTGGTCCTACTACACTGAGGAGAACCCTCCCCTACTGGGTTCTAAGCTCGATGAAGGCAGGACCCATTTTCTATTTATTTTTAGATCTCATCCAATGACCACTCTAGTGCTCTGTACCTGATAGAGACTATAAGCAATAATAATACCAGCTAACATTAATACAATATTTTAAGATTTGCAAAGGACTTTATAGGGATGATCTCATTTGACCCTTTAATAACCCCATGAGGTAGAATGCTACTGTTATCCCCATTGTACAGATGAGAAAACTGAGGATGTAAGCAGATAGATGATTTACCCATGACTACAATAATGAATCAGCTTTTCCTTATTCCAAGACCAATGATCTATTATTTACCACAGAAAATATTCAAATAAATGAGGGCGACAAGGAATGGTTCTTTCTGATAAACAGAAAAATAGCTACTTCAAACCCTCCAGGTGTCCAATACACTTGTCTCACAATGCCCCTGGCTTTTGTGCTTGACATATGGGGAAATTGGAGTCAAGAAAGCCCAAGGTCATATAGCAAGTATTAAAACCAGAAATCTCATGCAAATCATGGAGTCCTTCTGAGCCTCAGTTTCTCCATCTGTAAAACGAAGGCTGGATGGCCTTGAGGTCTCTTCCTGTTATACATATAGAGTCCTAAGGCTTTGAAGTTTTTTCTTTCCATTGTACCAAACTGCCAGGTTGGCCAGGGGGTGGCTGAGTGAGTGCCCCCCTCTTCCCAGTGGTGATGCTGCTGTAGCTACCTGAATGGATGACAAGCCCTGGACTTTCTGGGGACCCTCAATGACTTGGCCACATTTCACCTTCTTCTCCACCTTTCTCGACTGTCCTGACCAGTCTGTCCAGTCTCCAGGGAACTCTTATTATTCTGTCACAGATAAATCCCCCAGATCTGTTTTCTCCCGCTTGACCACAGTTCTCCCAGATTCTCTGCCTACTGTCCGTTAATGGGCACCTGGGGAACATAGCTCAGTTTCAGTATTAGCCCAAGCTCCCAAACCTAATCTTAGACTACCTTAAGGAAGTGTGATGTCCAGGGTGACATCACGTGGTGAAGGTCCATCTGGAGGGCTGTGTCCAGGGCTGGGTACCACATTCTAAGGACATTGATAACATTTCCTTATTGTGGGGAGGTCCTGCTGGCAAACTCCCTTCACTTATACAGACTGGCTACTCATTTGTGACCTATGTTCTCACAAGGTCAATGACAATGAGAGGTACCTGACATTGTAGGGCCAGTAGTAAAAAGAGCAAAGATTTCAGAGTTCCGAGGTCCTGGGTCAAATGCTACCTCGGACACTATAATAACAGCCTATCTGGGTTCTGGTTCCTCATCTGTAAAATGTAAGAATTGGACTAGATATCCTCTGAGAGAACTTCTAGCCGGAAATCTAGGAGAAGGATCCAGGCAGGATCCTCTTGGATCTTCCCAGCTTTCCAACTAGAACCTCAGTTTTGGGGTTGTCAATAAACTGGGAAGCATCTAGGAGGATATTTTAAAAAAAAAATAAGCATCCATAAAACACTTACTATGTGCCAGGCACTGTGCTAAGTGCTTTTAAAAATGATTATTTCAGTTATCTGCATCCAGAGAGAGAACTATGGAGAATGAATGCAAATCAACATATTCTATGTTCACTTTTTCCCCCTTTTTCTTCTCTGAACCCAGTAGGGGAGGGTTCTCTTCAGTGTAGTAGGACCACAGATGAAAGATCTGAAGCCAGAAGGGAAAAAACTGAAGGGGAATATTTTATCCTCCATCCAGCTCTGTCCCAGCCTTCTTTGAAATACAACAGGGTACAAGGGTAAGGAGTGGGGCAAATGTTTGTCCAGCTTGCAGCCCAGCCAGGACTGTGGGCTTCCCTCAGAACCTGATACCTCACTAGCATTGTCCCCGGCCAGTTTGAGTTTTTTTTTCTCTTGTACTTTTCCCCTTTTCTCTAATTCTTCTCCCCCAACATCATTCATAAAGGGATATTAAAAATTAATATACATGTATAACCAGAAAAAAGAGGAAATAAAAAAAATTATTTCATTTGATCCTCATTACAACCTTTTAAGATAAGTACTATTATTATACCAATTTTACAGTTGTGGAAACTGAGGCAGACTGAGGGTGAATGACTTGCTGAGGGTCACAAAGCTAGTAAGGGTCTGAGGCTAGATTTGAACTCAGGCTGGGTTCTCTGTCCAATCTACCACAATGCCTCTCAAGAACAGATGAAGAAGAGTTTCAAACAAAGGCCATCAAGATGGGGAGAAGAGAAAATACACAGTATTGCAAAACCTTGAGATGTTAATTTAACCTGGAAAAGAGAAAGCCCGGGTCTCCTAGAACTGCAGCTTCCAAGTATTTGAAAGGTGAGTTTATGGAAGTCAGATATTCTGCTTGGTGCCCGAGGGGGAATGTGGGAGAATTGGGGAGGGGGGCTCTGTGGAGATGTGGACGTTGTTCATTGATGTCCCACTCTCTATGACCCCATTTGGGGTCTTCTTAACAGAGATGCTGGAGTGGTTTACTATTTCTTTCTCTAGCTTATTTTACAGATGAGGAAACTGAGGTGACAAGTGACATGTCCAGGATCATTTGGCTTGTAAATATCTGAGGTCCCATTTGAATTCTTGTCTGTCTGACTCCAGGTCCAGCGCTCTATCCACTGGGCCTGCTAGCTGTCATTCTGAATTGTGGCAGGAGGATGGAGGTCCTGGGTTCCTTCTCTACAGCAGGGGGATAACCATACCTGCTCTACCTGCTTGCCAGGGTTGTTGTGAGGAAAGTTCTTTGTAGAGTTTGGGGTCTTAGAGGAATGGAAATGGTTATGATGCACTTTGGGGACTATGGTAGGACAGGGACATCACCATTCCTGCTGTCTCCCTTGTGGGGCTGTCAGAAGGAAAAGGTTTCCTGATGTAGGAGAATGAGGAGGCTGGAGAGGCTGAGGGGCTTCCAGCCTTCTCCTGCTCTTCTCTGCCCTCGCTCCCCCAGCAGACACAGGATGCTCTCAAATGCACTTTCTCCTCTTCCCTCTATAGTCCCCAGAGTAGTTTAGATTCTCTCACCTCTCTGACACCCTGGGTTCTTTCTAATGGTCCTCCCAACTCTGACATCCTGGGTTCTAAGAGCCCTCCCAGCTCTGACCTCCTGGGTTCTAAGGTCTCTCCTGACTGACATTCTATCTCCTAAAGGGATGCTGATGCTTCTATTGTTTTGTACCCCAGTCAGAGGCCCCCCCGGAGACACTTCCTGAATCTGTAGGTCTACCATGGACACCAGAGATGCCTTGCTCTGCTTTATGGTTAGAGGGTGTGCCCAAAACAGACAAGACAAGTGGCAGGGAAGTGGAATCAGCTGCAGCATAAGGAACCCCGAGCTGGTCCAAAGCAGCCTCTGCTGACATTCAGACTTTTAAGTGGCTGCTGCGCCGGCAGAGGGAATCTTGCCCAGGCCCAGCTTGTCAGTGACTTCTGAGATAATTAGGAAGGATGTTTGGAGACAATTAGAATAAAAACCTGTACCTCCAGACCAGAAGAAACGATTTGTGGATTGGCCATTTTGAGTTAACTATTTAAAAGCCTCCCCAATACACTCTCCCTTATTTCTCCAGGCTTGTGTCCTATCTTCACCCAGTCTTGCCCCTGTCAGACTGCCCTGTTTGCTGGCCCTTGGACACGGAGCTTCCTCTCTTACCGTGGGTGCTTTTGCATGAATGGTCCTCCATATCTGGAACATACCTCTTAGCTTCCTTCCTTGAAAGCTCATCTTATTTCCTGTGTATGATCCTTCCTGATCCCCTTTGATCATCCCCCTCCAGTTATCAGCCTTGTCTTCTTCTTTTTTTTTTTTTTTTGCTTTTTGCTGAGGCAATTGGGGTTAAGTGACTTGCCCAGGGTCACACAGTTGGAAGTGTCTGAGACCAGATTTGAACTCAGGTCCTCCTGACTTCAGGGCTAGTGTTCTATCCACTGCACCACCTAGCTGCCCCATCAGCCTTGTCTTCTTGAAGTTATATTACTTTACATTGGTTTTGCCTTTATTCACCGATGTATATATATATATATATATATATATATATATATATTGTATTCTCCCAGGAGAATTGCCCTTGATGACAGGGAAAGTTTGGGGATTTTTTGTCTTTAAATCATGGAGTAACACAATGCATTGTATGCACTAGGTGCTAAATAAATGTTGATAGAATCTATATCCTTGGTGGTAGGTTGTGTGTGTGTGTGTGTGTGTGTGTGTGGTCTCACTAGGCTGGGCTTCCTCCTGGAACTGTGGCAATGAGATCTGGATAGCATTAAGGCCAAGTGGCATTGACTGGTATCCTCTCCTTGGGCCCCATTGAGGGAGAGAAGGAGGGAGGAAGAGACTGGGGTCACAGAAGTCAGTCTGGGCCTGGTCATGGGTGTTCCCCTTTCCTTGAGCTGGCTGATGCCATCCTGGTAGCTAAGGGCACATGCCAACCGTTGAGCATAAAGAGTAGTTGTTGAGTTTATATTGTGGATGACTGAGGGCAGTCAACCCCATGAGGACACAGTTTTTAAGGATGGTTACCCTAGAACACCCATCTTGGGCAGCTTGCACCGTACTGGGCAATGTCAGTGAATGTAAACACAGAACACAAGCTCATCCAGGAGCTTAAATGCTTGTTGAGGAGTTCCAGATGTCACCATAGGCAAATCATGTCATCTCCAAGCCCTTTTCATCACTTGTAAAGTGAGGATGATAATACTGGGGGTAGGAGATGGGCCAGGGCCCTCTTTTTCCCTTCTGTCTCTTTCCTGGATGCCTTTGTTCAAGTTTTTCTTGATGCCAAGAATCCCTCCCTCCCTTTGTTAGCCTGTTTGATTTCTATTTATCCTTAAAAATCCAATTTAAAGCTTTCTCTGATGAGCCCGCTATTCCTTCTCAGGCTTGACAGAAAGTTTGTAACCTTGTAATGTACCTGATGCTGTACGTAGTATTGTCTGTGAAAGTCCTTGAGGGCAGGGGCTGGATCCCCAGGACTTAGCTTGTAGGAAGCACCTGGAGAATGCGGACTGATGGACTGTGTCTCTGTCAGATCCTCCTATGAGTCTGGGAACTCCATGAGGTCAGGGCGCTATAGCTTAGCTAAATTGTCTATGTTTTACGGGGCTTCTTTAGTGCAGGATCTCATATATTCTGGGTGCCGAATGGGGATTTGTTGTATCAAACTGCAGTGAACCAACTAAAGTTGGAAAGTAAGCTAAGCTAAATTATATATTTTTTGCTGCTTTTTTAGTGCAGGATCTTGTATATGTTGGGTATTCGTTATATCAAACTGCAGTGAACCAATGGGAGTCAGAAAGCAAGATAAGCTAAATTATATATTTTTCACTGCTTCTTTAGTGCAGGATCTTGTATATTCTGGGTGCTGAATGGGGATTTGTTGTATCAAACTGCAGCGAACCAATGGGAGTCGGAAGGTAAGCTAAGCTAAATGATGTATTTTTCGCTGCTCAGGACCTTGTGTGTTCTCGGTGCCGAGAGGGTGTTTGCTGTATTGTGCTGCAGTGAGCCAGCTGCGGTTGGAAGGCAAGCTGAGGCCCTCGGCCCCTCTCACCCAGCCCAAGGTTCCTGAGGAACCTCCAGAGTACCCTGGCTACTTACACAGAACAGGGGTCCGACATGTAACTAACGTGTTTATTCCAGTACCATTCACTAGGCTTGATTGTTCCATCGAAACATCTGCATTTGCTCCTGGGAGGGACTGAGACAGGACTGAGCCCCCCTGTCCTGACCCGTCCACCGAGGACAGCCCCCAGGCCACACACAGCCTTTCTCGCCCGGCCTAGAGTCCGCTCTCAGGGCTGGGAGAGACACCAGATCTCCCCAGAGAACGAAGCAGCCTCTGAGGGACGGGGAAGACCCTCTCATGGGGTATCACAGTGAATGATTCAGGTCCTGGCCTCCAAACTCTGGGGCACTTTCTCTGGGGGCCCTCCGCTATACTAAACTAGGCTTGCTCTTCTCAGAGCGGTCAAAGGGGATGCTGGTGGCTCTGTCGGACCTTTCTTTTGGGGGGCTGGTCCCAGAACACTGAATATCAGGATTAGTGACTATGTCAGTCCCGGCTCCTTCTTGCTTCCCTAGTCTTCCTCCACCTTCTAATTTCTGAAAAGGTGGCGCCGGCACTGACCTAATTTCTCTTTCCCATCTGAGGGCATTTGTGGAAGAGTTCTACCTTGGGGTGTAAGTGATCCCGACTTGCCTGAAAGTCTGCCTGCGTCTCCCCCACCCCAAGTCCTGCTCAGCCCTGGAGTGGTCTTTGCTTTGGTGACATGGGACGACAGGGCGGATGGGAACCCTACGGGGTAGTGGAAATCATATGTTAAAAAAATCAGGAAAAGGGCATATAAAATCTTGCCCCGGGTATATTGCCTAGTCAATAAGTGTAGATGTCCTCCTGCCAGGAGAAGGACCGAGTCCTTAAAAGATAGGAAACGTCAAAGTGTTACTTCATTGTCATTTAAAAAAAAAACCCCGACAAAACAACCCCAACCCCACAAAATTGGTGTAAACAAACCAAGCAACAGGACAAATCTTCCCCGAAGGCAATCGCAGCCAACGCTTTAGCACCAGTCACCGATCTGCTCGCTCCCGGGCCTCGAGGGTGCCCCAAGAGAAGGAAGAGGTCATTGGCACATGGTGAAGACCCAACTCCAAATTTTGTGCATGTGATATGTATGAGAAGGTGGTGCCGTTGTAGGGTGAATGGAGACGCCCCGGCAGAGGGGCCCTCACAAAAGCTGTCTTTTGCAAGAACTGGGCCATTGCTTGTGTACGGTGTCCTCCCCCTTTCGTGGGGAGTGGGGGGCTGTGCCCATCAGCCCCCCGCAAAAACAAACAAAAAAAGTCTCTCTCTCTCATTCTCTCTTTTTTGTTTTCCTTTTTTAGTTTGTTAAAATCTTCAAAGCTGAAGAATTCATCAGTTTGAATGGGGGCAGGTCCATTCTGGGGGGAATGGTTCCTCAGGCCTCCTGGGCCACCTGCCCCCTTCAGTGTCCCCAAGGGGAAACTGAGGCCTCAGGGACGGCTGGCTGTCAGGTGATGCGAGGGATAGCAGCCTTCTGAGGGAGAAGAGAAGTGACACCTTCACACTCATCTTCCTGAAAGCTTCCCTCTCCTTCTTGTCTTGGTCAAGCAGTAGTGGGATCATTCTCTTTCTTAGAGGGAGATGAAGAAACGGCTTTTGGTCTCCGACTGGGAAAAAACTAAACAAGCCCTTTTCAAAAGTGTCACTGCTGTTCTTCATTCATTATTTGTCCTTTAAAAATAGTTTTCATATGGTTTTCCCCAAAATATCTTTCCCCCCCCCATTCCCTTTTTTCTTTCTTTTCTTTTTTTTCCCCTTAAATTGTCGGCGTTTCTGATGACTTCTCACTGCTGGAGTGGTTCCACCCGTTGCCACTGTCCTCAGAGCAGGTGGGTGACTCTGTGGTTGGACAAAGGACGCTCAAAAATTGGGACCGGGGCACACAGAGGCAAAGGGGAGCAGGGCCGTGAGGAAGAGGAGAGCGAAAGTGGGATGAAGGTCAAACTTCCACCGACTGGATCTGGTTCATTTGCGCTCGCATCACCTGAATACTGTTGAGAATTTTCTTTTGATGACCAGCTAGAGTGACTCCCACACGAAGGATGTCCCTTTGGGGAAGAAACACAAATACACGTGTTGGATCAAGGAGCCAGAAGGCTGAAATGGGCCAGTCTGCCTTTGGAAATCAGACTTCCCCCCTCTTCTCCCACTCATAGCCTCCCAAGCCTCTCCCCACTCTGAACTCACAGCCCTTCTTTTCTGGGCTTTTAAAGAGTTTCTAACCTGTACCTGAGCTAGAGTCTCTGCAAGATTCCCTCTAGGTGACCAAGAAGCCCAAGTTCAAAGACCTCTGCTCTCCTGAGACAGCTCATTTGTCTTGGAGAGCTCTCATTGTTAAAAATTAAAAATCTCCTCTCCCGCTGCTAATTCTGGCCTCTGGGCAGCCAAGCAAGCTAAGGCTGCTCCACTTTCCACATGACAGTCTCCAAATACTTGAAGATGGCTCCCATGTTCCTCCCAAGTCTTCCCTTTCCAAAGTGCAACACTGCCAGTTCTTCCAGCTGATCCTTATATGGCCTGATCTCCAGGTCCCTTACCGGCCGGGCTCCCACTTTTTTGAGTTTTCTAATTTAAGGCTTTGTTTTTGCTGCTGTTGAGTCGTTTTTTAGCCATGTCTAACTCTTTGTGACCCTGTTTGGAATTTTCTTGGCAAAGATACTGCATGGAGGTGGTTTGCCATTTTTTTCTCCAGCTCATTTTACATTTGAGGAAACTGAGGTAAACAGGGTGAATTGATTTGCCCAGGGTCACCTAGCTAGTGCCCGAGCCTGGATTTGAACACAGGACGATGAGGAGTCCTCCTGACTCCAGGCCTGGGGCACTATGGCTGTACCCAGCTGCCCTTAAAAGACTTGGAATCAGGAGATAACTGGATTTAAAATCCATTTGTGGCACTTACTAGCTTTGTAACTATGAGTGACTTCTCATCCATAAAATGGGAATAATAATACCAGCAGAGCAGCTAGGTAGTAACAATAGATAGGGCACTGGGCCTGGAGTTGGGAAGATGTGAGTCACTTTAGCCTGACACAGACTCAGTTTCCTCTTCTGTAAAATGGGGATAATAATACCTTTCAGGATTGGAGAATATTTTAAATTCTCTCTTTATATATGTATATATGTTATATATATATATACATATTATACACATACACATATATATACACAATACACATACACATACATATAAATACACACGTATAAATGGTAGCTATTATAATTATTGTTGTTGCTCATGTCCTTTCTAAAAGGAGAACAATTCTACACTGCCCACACTTATTTCACGCTTTACCGTCTGCAAGCACTTTCTATGTCCACGATCTCATTTGGAAAGCAGTGGGGGCTTCATTGTTACCTAATATTCCCACTACTTTTTGATTCTTCCTGGGGTTATGTCTTAGCTCTCTAATGAGACGCTAAGCTCCCCAGGGGTGAGGGACCATTTATTGTACTTCTTTGTATCCCCCTACCTTGGGGCACGTGGGAGGTGTTTCATAAATATTTGCTGATTCCACTGCATTGATTATTTGATAATGATTTCTGCCGGGTGGGGCCTATGACTTAGGGCCTGGGCTGTCAGGCTAAGGTGGGATTAGGGGCAGACATGGCAGGCAGCTTGCCTAGGGCCCAACACCTGGAGAGGTGTGACAAGGGCCCCTTTTTATATGACTTTTTCTAATTCCTTTAATACCAAGAAATGTTTTTTTTTTTCCTGTGGCTCAGATGTATTGATTTTGCAATCTGTCAGATTGCACGGGCTACGTCAAGGGCTCAAAGCCTCCACTGGTCAGCCACAATTCTCCTTCTTTGCCTCGGGTATAGAAACACCTTGTTCTTATTTTGTGGTTGGATGGCTTCCACCTCTGCTGGGCCTCCAGATCCTGGAACTGCCTTTCCCTCCCTCCCAGGCCCCCCAAGTCCAGTCTCCTGCCTTTCCTTTCTCTGCCCCAGCTTCCTCAGCCTCCTGTAAGTGCCCTTGGATGGCTTCTGGGAGCTTTGGGATCGCACCTCTCCTTGCTACGGATTGCTTTCTACATGAGTAGAGTAAATGCCTCTCAGGTACTCTCAGGTACGCATTAGGTACCGGGGCCTGGGGCCAGATCTCCTCACAGCCAATTTCCCACTGTAATCTAACCATGTTCCTAGCTTATTCCTACAACCTGAAGACAGATGGACAGTGGCACATCCCTCTCCAGAGACTGCCCTTGGATAACACAGAAAGGACTAATCCCCAGATCCCTGCGGTGGAATCAGGGAAATGAAGAAAAAGCAAAGTAATGAAGGAAGGAAAGGCCACTGAACGCTGCTCACCTCCCCAACACTGATCTATCTTATGTCTTTTCTGTATAAGTCCAGAGGTTATGTCCGCTGATAGAATGGAAGTTCCTTGAGGACGGGAAGGGGCTTTTACTTAGTTTTTGTATTCCCAGCTCTAAGGAAGGACACTCTTTGGTTAATGGGAGGCTGTCCTGAGCTCCTCCCCTCACCCAGTAAGGCTTGGCAAGGTGGGCAAGGGGTCTGGCCCTCTTCAGGCACTGCTCCAGGGCCAGGATTGGAAGCGGTCACCTTCCCCTGGGCTGCCTGACGCCCTCACCTCCTGGCTAGCAGGGAGGGCAGATGGCGAGGGGAACAATGGTGGAGGAACGGAGGGGAGCCTGACACTTACTCCATCATCATCTGCGAGACGACATCGAAGGACGTGAACCCGGCACTGGCAAAACTCTCCTTGTACTGGCCCATCTTGATGGCCTCCAGCCACTCGTCCACTGTGTTAAAGCTGGTGTAGTCGGGGACTGTGCGGTCCAGCAAGGGGAGGTTGATCCTAAAAGAGGGCCAGAAATGGTCAGTGGGAGGCTTGTGTGTGCAGACCTGTGTGCACTGTGGATGGGCAGGGCTACAGAGGAGAGGGAGGTAGGGTCTGCTGGGCTCCTGTGGAAGCACAGAGGGGCAGGGACAAGTCCCCGAATGGACTTAAGCTGAAAAGAGAGCTCCGAAAAAATAACTTCACATCTGTGAAAGACGTGTGTGTGGGGAGGGGGGACAGAAGGTTTGGCCCCTTTCCCAACAAAAACTGAGGAAGACAGAAAGGAAGCCCTAGATAGAGTAAGAAGAGCGCAGTTATATGTATATATCTATATAGCTATATACATATAATTTATATATTAACATGTTAAACATACATTGGATTACTTGCCATCTAGGGGAGGGAGCAGAGGGAAAAAATTGGAACACAAGATTTTACAAGGGTGAAAATTGAAAATTATTCATGTACATGTTTTGAAAATAGAAGGCTTTAATTTAAAAAAATAACTTCCAGGAATAAGGAAAAGCTGGCTTCCTTGCACTCTGCTCTCAATCCTCATTTGAAGTAATGTGTTTAAACTGAACAACGATGAAATGCTCAATAATAAAGACAGTTGTGTGGTTTCATGAATAAGAAAAAAAGTAATGTGTCTAGTCCTGGGTGCAGAGTCAGCTCTAACCCATTCCTGAGATCCAACTGTTAAATTTTCAGTGTGAGCATTTGTAACTCATAAATGGGCAAATGCGGCAAAGCAGGTCTTGATTTATTGTTTTGTTTTACTTATTGTTTTATCTCAACTTAAGAAAGTGGTAATAATGCATATTAAATTAAAAAAAAAGAGCATGGGATCTGAAGTCATGATCTGGGTTCTGGGTCTCTCTTTGACCTGTATAACCCTGGACAGGGGGCTCACCTCCCTGTAGGCTGCAATTCCCTGCAGTCACAACCTGAATCACGTCACCTGGCTGCCAGAGCAGTGACTGATGAGTGAAAAGAAAGAAAGCTGGAAAGGACAGTGGACCAAGGGTTAGACTTGGGTCAGGAGGACCTGCCTTAGGCAGTAACTAGTCCTGTGATCCTGGGTAAGTCACTTCAAGTGAAAAAGGAGAACAATAACAGCACCTTCTCCACAGGTGGTTGGAAGGGCTCAAGTAAGACCATGTGTGGAAAAGTGCATCACTTCTAGCTCTGGTCCCCTTGATGTGAGCTGTTTTCAGGGCTCTAGTTTGAATGAGGAAGCTTATCTTTCTGGATGGTGACCCCAAGCCATGCTGATTTAAGCATCTGGAGGGCATGGACCATGTTCCTCTTCCTGGGTTCTTTCAGTGAGCTCAAGACTATGTGCTGAGATGAATAGGGCCTTTCTGAGCTAAATGCTGCCTGCCCTTATCTACCAATGGTAGGGAAAGAACCCGGTGGAAGGCTTTCATGGTCAAGGCAAGTGCAAATTAGAGACTGGGATACTGGCCTGGGGTCCTTGGGGAAAGCAAGAACAGTTCAGAGTCAAAATAGGACCTTGGATTAGACAACGTTAGAGCCAGAAGTGATTGTAAGCTACAGAAATGGAAGGGCTTTTGAACCATAGAAAACCAGAGCTAAAAGGGGCCTTAGAATACTCGGAACATAGACTGTCAGAGCTCTCAGTGCCAGAGCTGGGAGGGAACCTGTGGATGCAGAAAATTAGGATTGGGAAGGATCTTGGAAGAAAGAATGTTAAAGATGGGCAAGATCCTAAAACATAGAGTGTCAGACCTAGGAGAGAACTTAGAACCCAAGATGTCAGAATCGGGAAGGCCTTAGAACCCAGGATGTCAGAGCTGGGAGGGCCCTTAGAACCCAGGATGTCAGAGTTGGGAGAGAACTTAGAACCCAGGAGGTCAGAGCTTGGAGGGCCCTTAGAATAGAGAATATCAGAGTTGGGAAGGACCTAGAACAAAATGTCAGAGTTGGGAGTGAGTTTAGAACAAAAGATATCAGAGCTAAGAGGTAACTGAGAATACAGAATATCAGCTGGGACAATCCTTAGGACAGGGAATGTCAAAGCAGGGCAGGACCTTATAAAGCAGAATCAGAGCTGGATGGGCTCTTTAGACAATGAATATCTGAACTGGAGACACTTTAGAACACAAAATACCAGAGCTAGAAGAAAAAGTTCAGGGTCTCCTGAACCAACCCCCTCATTTTGCAGATGATAAAATGGAAGCCCAAAGAGTAAGATTCTAATTATAGTTGATCTAGTCCAACCTCTTGTTTGAAGCTTGATCTGCCTCTCCCACATCTTCAACAGGTACCCATCTGATCTTTGACCTCAAGTGTCAGGGAATATTCCACCTCTCCATTCTACTGCTGGATGGCTCTGATTTTTAGGAATATTTTCCTCCATATCAGAGAAATATATAAACTTTCTGCTTTTACTATCTGGAAAACTATATTACACATAATTGGAGATAATTAGAGGTGCATATGGACATATTTCTATAAATGGATATATAATTTATACTTGGATTCCTTTGCAATCCCATATATTTTATTTTATTCACTTAAAAACATTATTTAAAGAAGAACTCTTTAAGTTTCACCAAAGGGTCTGGGACGTAAGAAAGGTGAAGAACCCTTGTGCTATACTAGGCTGAAATGTGCCTACAGGGTGGCGTGCGAGCCATACCCAGAGGAGAGGGGTGCCATAGCTTTGAGGCTGTTGGGGTTTCGAATCATTTTGTCCAGCGTGTTCACAATCTGCCCAAACTTGGGTCGGTGGTTCCGGTCCTTCTGCCAACAGTCCAGCATGAGCTGGTGCAAGGCATTAGGGCAGTCCATGGGAGGGGGTAGTCGGTAGTCTTGCTCTATGGCATTGATTACCTAAAAGACCAAAAAAAAAGAGATGATAATGATGATGATCATAATAACTCTTTATAACTTTAAGGCACCTGACAGCACTTCCTTTACAACAATCTTGTGAAGTGGATTGTACACATTTTATTAACCCCATTCTACAGATGGAGAAACTGAGAGTTGGTGACAGGATGTGGCTTGGCCAAGGTCACAGAACAGAACTAGTGCCAAACTCCATTCTTCTGACTCCAAATCTGGTGCTCTTTCCATAATACCAAAATAGTAGAAGTAACAGAGAACCATAATAATAAATCAATCAACAAGCATTTATTAAGCTCCTTCTATGTGCAGGGATATGAAGATAAAAGTGAGATAGTTTCTGACCTCAAGAAGCTTATAGTCTTTTGGGGTAGGGGATACAACATGTGCCCAGATAAGTATCAATAATAATTGATTATTACTGGGCCCCCTTTCTATGATAGAATCTAAACTGCTCCTAGCTTTTAAGGATCTCACAATCTGGTTTTAACTTAATTCTCGTTGTTCCTTTTCACCTATTTGTAGACCAAAGTTGGAAAGGATTACAACAAGGGTCTTCTTATTCTTCCCCTTCATTTTATGAGGAAACTGAAACCCAGAGAAATCAAGGGACCCTACATAGTTAGATGATCTAAGTAAGTGGCAGATGGGACTTTCTTTCAAGATTCAACTTCTGTGTTTCTACATCTGATTTCCCCTTGTTAGTGTTTTTTCCATCCCTAAAAACTACTCCTCCTTCTCAGGCCAGCCTCTCTTTTGGTCTCCCTATTCTACTCCCTACCTTATAATATATTTATCTGTTTTATCCTCTTGCTAGCATGGAAGTTCATTGAGGGTGACGACCATCTCCTTTTGGTCTCTGCAATAGTGCCTGGCACATAGTAGGTATTTCATATTAATTGAATGGATGCAAAGCTCCTAGCACAGTACCTTGTGGAAAGTAGGTGCTTAATATATATATTAGCACTCAGTTGTTGACTTGATCTGCTATGACCAAAAAAATCCATACCTGGCTGGTTTGTCAGTTTCTTGGTCAAGAATCTGTTATGGCTCCCTAGTTCTTTTTTTTTTTTAATTCTGTTTTTTTTTCCTTTTTGCTGAGGCAATTGGGGTTAAGTGACTTGCCCAGGGTCACACAGCTAGGGAAATGTTAAGTGTCTGAGACCAGATTTGGACTCAGATCCTCCTGACTTCAGGGCTGGTGCTCTATCCACTGCACCATCTAGCTGTCCCGGCTCCCTAGTTCTTATTACAACAAATCTAGTTTTCTTGGCCTTGGCTTTTGGGGCCTTCCACAATCAGATTTCATTAAATTACTTCAACCTTAGTTCCTACCACTCTCCAGTATTCCTCCCTGCCTCTAGGGAGGTTAGACCCTTGGTAATCCCATATTGTGTTCATCTCCTGTTCTAGGTATGTGATTATGTCATTGCCTTCCAACATCTCCCTTAATCTTAGCATCTTTCCTCTGATACTACTGTTAATTCATTCTGTGTCTGCCTGTCTTGTACAGTCATTTTCACATCTTTCTCATTAGATTGTGATCTCCTTGACAACAGAAATGGTCGTTTGTCATTCTCTGTAACCTCAGCTTTTGGCACAATGTTTGGAATCTAGTAGGTGCTTAATAAGTGCTAGCTGGCTGACTGACTACCTGACTTCTGCCCATTGCTCGTAATCCTACTCACTTCTATATCATATCTCCATGAAATTGTCTCTGACAGCTCCAGTACTTCATGACTCAGAAAATAACTTCTTTCTCTGGGTCATAAGAGATGGGAAATCTCATGTATTAAAGTTCTTTCAAGGTCTAATATTCAATGTTCTAGAGATCCTGCCAACTTGGAGATTCAGTACTCCGATGTCTTCTATTCCTCAAAGTTCTAAGGACCTTCCCAACTCTGACCTCCTGTGTTCTAATACATATTATTATGTGGATCCAAACCCTGACATCCTGAGTTCTAAGGGCTCTCCCAGCTCTGACATCCTGAGTTCTTAGGGCCCTCCAACTTTTAACAATTCTGGGTTCTAAGGGCCCTCCCAGCTCTGTGTTCTAAGTTTTGGCAGGCTATGATTAAATGTGTGTTAGTCTTGACTCTACTGAGATTTTGGGAAGGTGATAAGGTGCATGGAGAGCACACTGGACTTGAATCTGGAGCTGAAACTTACCTCTGCCACTTGTTAGCTGTGGGACTTTGGGCAAGTCTGAGCCCAGCCTCTGGACCTCAGTTTCCTTCTCTGAAAAATAAGGGGTTTGGACTAGCTGGCCCTCTAAGGTCCTTTCCAAGCCCATGTTTATGAGCCTATTATTATTACTTCTTGAAGACAAAGACCAGCTGTTAGATTCCTTTTACTCATCCCTTACAGAGAACAGAGTTGATGACGCAGCAGGTCCTCTCTGAATACCTGGTCATTGTCTGATCACCTGACAGCTTATTCCAAATCCTCACTCTCTTGGACTCTGCCATTTAAGAGAGTAGAGACCTGTCAGTGCAAACACTATTCGGCAATTTTTGGGCAGATGTTGGGCTGTGTCCCGGAAATAGCCAGCATCTGGTAGACACCTGTGAGGGGACTGGGGCCAGAGGCTTTCAACAGTATCATCTCCCACCCCTGGGTATCTGGACCAGCCCCATGACTTTGGCCTCCTCCCTCCTTAGGAGAAGTTACTGCAGTCAGAAAAAAATGTGGAATCCTGCTGTTGAGTGTTTTGGGAAAAGATCTTGTTTATTTCAAAGGTTCTGGTTCTGTTCCCCTGAAAACTTACATCCTGATTGGTCATATCCCAGTACGGCCTCTCCCCATAGGACATGACTTCCCACATGACTATTCCATAACTCCACACATCACTGGCAGATGTGAATTTCCTGTACTGGATGGCCTCTGGAGCTGTCCAGCGTATTGGGATCTTCCCACCCTGGGGAGAGAGAAAGAAAGAAAGAATTGCAGATGTCCAGGTTTTTAGTTTTAGAAGGGACCTTCTAGTCCACAAAAGAATAAACTATATCATACTATAATATACTATGTAAAATTATATAATGTCATATATAATGTTTAATATATTATAAACTATAATATAACTGACATGTGGCCAGCCTATCTCTGTTTGAAGACTTCTAGCAACCCATTATTCCTCACTATCTCATTTCATTTTTGGCAGCTCTCAAGATTAGGAAATTTTTCCTGACTTCTAGCCTAAATTAGTTTCTTTATAGCTTTCATTCATTGTTCCTGAATCTGTCTCTCGGGGTCAGGCAGGCCTCATACATCCTTCTTCCACATGACAGCCTTTCATTGAGTCTTCTCTTCTCCAGGGTAAACACCCTCAGTTCCTTTAAGTGGTTCCCTTATTGAACATACTTTCACCACCTATTGAGGAAGAGGTCTAGGTATGATCAGGAAAGAATACAGCGTTTTTGAGGAACTCACTTTCTGGGCTCATTCTAAAACAAGTCATTAGCCATCTCCTTTTTTATAGACACCCATGTCTCTCTTAATTCAGATCAAGATTATTTAACTCTTCTTCCTTCCTTCCTCCTCCTCCTCCTTTTTTTTCTTCTCTCTCATTCCTCTTCTCTGTCCTACTCTACTATTGTTAATTAAAAACCTCCTAAAGTTTGGGACTTTTCCCTATCACATTTTATCTTATTAGATTTGGGCCATTTTTCCAGTCTCTTTAAAAAAAGAGCTTTTTAGTTTCCATTCTGGCATGGTGTGTTGAGTACAGCAGATGCTTAATAAATACTTACTGGAGTGAATGTAATCCATTATATTATTAGATTTGTTTCATCTTCAAATTTGATAAACATACGATCTATGTATTCATTCAGATCATTGATAAAAATGTTTCCAATTCACAGTGGAGGATACTGGGTATATGTTCTAATGATCTATGTGCTAAGATCCCTTCAAGCTCTGATTTCCAATGTTCTAAGAACTCGTGTAGCTCAGACATCTGCTTTCTTTGGCTTTCACAGCAAAGACAGTCTATGTTCTACAGGGCCTCTCATCATGGATGCTCTCTATTATAATGTCTACTCCATGATGAACATTCTATACTTTGAGGTCCTTTTTTGCTCTGTGTTCTATTCTAGAAATTTTATGGTCTAACATCAGCTTCAGTTCTGACATTCTATAATCAGAAGTTCTTTCCATTTATGATTCCTCTATCTCTGCTGCAAATTTTCAATTATACTCAAGGTCAATGAAATTTAAAAACCTAAGGATCCACTGAGTCACTCTGAGAAACAGATTTTCTTGTCATTCTGGAGCTAATCTTTCTTTTGCGGTCTCAGTTTCCAGTCTCTAAAAATCAACATCAAAAATAAAAATAGTTGACTTTATCCTCCATCGGCACGTGAGAGGATCATCTGTCAGAAATTTACAGGAGGAAGCCCTTGTTAGTTTATGGAACAATGGAAAAAGTGGTTCAATGGTGTTTTTTCCTGCCTCCTGATACTGCTGCCCCAGGTTTTGCTAACTTATATTCCTCTTCAAATAACTACTCTTTCTCTTTGCGTTAATTACTAGGGTCATTGCCTCAAACAGACTTTAACTTAAAAAGACTAAGGTCTCCCACTTCATCCAGGGCCATCTCCAGTCATCCTGAACTATATCTGGGCACTGGACCCAGAGGGCTCTGGAGGGGAAAGGGAGTAAGGGGCCCTTGCCCAGCCCTCCCTCCCTCCAATCTAATTCACTTGCATGTCACCTCATCATCTTCCTCATGTCAAGTCCTCTTCGAGAAGGAAGGACAAATAATTACCAGGGCACTTGTATAGGTGGGGTCAGAGGTATCATCTTCCAGGAAGCGAGAGAGTCCGAAGTCGGACACCTTGCAAACCAAGTTGCTATTGACCAGAATATTCCGGGCAGCCAAGTCTCGATGCACATAGTTCATGTCTGCCAGGTACTTCATGCCTGCAGCAATGCCCCTCAGCATGCCCACTAGCTGGATTACGGTGAATTGCCCGTCATTTTGCTTTAGGAAAAAGAGAGACAAAAGCAGAAGAAGAAAGGTATTAATCATGGGCAATCGGCCAAAATTTATAGGATCTCATTGTTAGAAGACTTTCTAGAGTTATGATGAGCACTGGTTCCTGAAGCAGAAATCCCGCTGAGAGCGAAGTTTCTTAAACTGTGGGTCTTGCCCCCTTATGGGGTCATGTAACTGAACATGGGGGTTGAGAAAAATTTGGTGACAGCAAAAGGTTTCTGAAGGCAGCGACCAAAAATTAATTTAGAATCAAATGTGTAATGAACCCGAGGTGTTTCTGGCAGCGCCTGCCCACATTGCATCGTTCGACTTCACTGCAGCATTGGTTCTGAACCCACAGTGCACATGCATGAAGGCCAGGGGCTCAGGTTCCAAATGGGGCCGAGTGAACATTTCTCGGGCTAACGTGTCGGGAAAAAGTGTAAGAAGCCCTGCTCTAGAATATCCCCACTGTATGGGAATCCATTACTAACACAATCCACTCAACTGCTGAACAGATTAATTAGGATGCCTGTCCTCAAACTGCGTAGAAGTCTGCTTCTTTATTCACTTTAGTCTATACTCAGCCCCTTCCCACAAGCCTAGAGTATGTACAATAACCTCTTTCTGCACAACTGACTATCACACAGGACTTTCTCTGTCAGACCCTGTAAGTGACATTTTGTGTCCTCCCAGCTCTGTGATCCTGTGTTCTAAGGGCCCTCCCAGCTCTGACCTCCTGGGTTCTAAGGGTCCTCCCAGCTCTGACATCCTGGGTTCTAAGGGCCCTCCCAGCTCTGACTGTGTTCTAAGGGCCCTCCCAGCTCTATCATCCTGGGTTCTAAGGTCTTTTCTACCTCTTTCCACTCCTTTTTTTAGCACCTTATTAGAATGTAAACTCCTAGATGTAGGGACTTTTTTTGTGATCCCATTTAAAGTTCTGGCAAACATTCCAGCATGGTTGGCCATTTCCAGCTCATTTTACAGATAAGGAAACTGAGGCAAACTGGGGTTAAGTGACTTAACTAAGGCCACACAGCTTGTAAGTATCTGAGTTTGGATTTGAACTCAGGCCCTCCTCACTTAAGGCTGGATGGTCTATCCACCGAACAATTCAAATTTACCATTGCTCCTGAACAGGGTGTGCCTGTCTCCTTCTCAGTGGCTTCCATATCCAGGTAACATTTCTGGACCAAAACGCCCCTCCCTGGTTATCAGTCCCCTAAGAAGTGTGTTCTATCTCCCATTAGAAGGTAAGTTCCTTGAAGACTGGGGCTGTCTTTGCTTTATTTTTTGTAGACAGAGGAAACAGGTCCGTGAGGTTTAAGTGACTTGTTATCATCTGTTTGGAGCCCAAGGTTTTTTGTTTATTTTTTTAAACTACAAATTCACGATCCGACTCTTGCTTCAATCTTTGGTCATATCTGCTGCAGTCAAAGCCTGAATGTCTGGGGAGGGGGCACCTGGAGTTCGGCCCCAGGGCCTTCACATTAGGGGCTTTGGACCCTCCAACACGTGGCAACAGAAACAAAGGAATTTAGCACTTAGTGAGTGAGAATAATTAGTCAAAATAGCAAGCTAGCAGACCTGTGCAGAGTAAATAATCTGTGAGCCACCATCTAATTAATTTCCCCTCTTGCTCAGATGAATTTATCTTAATTGCTCCTGATATTATTTTCTCAGCATGAATTACAAAGTTGGTTTGAGGGGAGTTTGTCGCCGTGAGCATTCTTTGTGCCGCTTGCCCAGAGGCCAAAATAACTAGTATGGCTCTATCCTCTGAGGCCCTTCTCCAGGAAGACTAACGTCTTCAGTGTCCTTCAAATATACCATATGGACCCACTGTTTTGCTCATTCCCCCTATTTGGAATATCTTTGTCATCCCTGTTCACTTAGCTTTGTCTATCTGTCCTTCAAGGCCCAACTTCAGTCCTACTTCTGCAGGAAGCTTTCTTTGACTGCTTTCATCCAAAGGGATCTCTCCCTTCTTTAAAATCTGGCAACATTGATGGTGTCACTAAAATGGCACTTAGCTTATACCATCAAAATTAGTGGCTGTTACTTAGCTTCTTTATATATGCGATATTCTGAATTCTAAGAGCCCTCTGAGTTCTGAGATTCTGTGTTCTAAGGGGTCCTCCCAATTCTGACATTCTGGGTTCTAAGTGCCTTCCCAGTTCTGACATTCCATTTTCTTTTTTTGATGATTCCTTCCTTCCTTCCTTCCTTCCTTCCTTCCTTCCTTCCTTCCTTCCTTCCTTCCTTCCTTCCTTCCTTCCTTAATTATAACTTTTTATTTTCAAAATATATACATGGATAATTTTCAGTATTCATCCCTATAAAACCCTGTATTCTAATTTTTTTCCTTCCTTCTCCCATCCCCTCCCCAAGTCAGCAAGTGATCCAATATATGACATTTCATATTCTAAGGGCCCTCCCAGCTCTAACATCCTGTCTTCAGAGGACCGCCCCCCCCACCTCTCACATTTTGTTTTCTAGGACCTTCCCAGCTCTGACACCCTGTGTTCTAAGGACCTTCCCACCTCTGACATCTTGTTTTTTAGGACCCTCCCAGCTCCGACATCCTGTGTTCTAAGGACCATCCTACCTCTGACATTTTGTGTTCTTAGATCCTTCCAATTCAGCTATTTTATGTTCTAAAATCTCTTCTTGCTCTAAACTCCCATGTGCTAATATTCTATTTTCTAAAATCCCTTCTGATAAAATTTGAAGGGATTTCAGCTATAAGTCTGAGTGGGAGAGAATTCATAGATATCTGCAGTTGTGAATAACACTTCTCACACCCCTTCCTCCAGTGTCCTGACACTGGTAATCAGTGAAATAGACTGGATCAGGAAGTCTGAACCCCTGAGTATTTCTAACAAGAGTGTGAAGCAATGACTGAGTATATTGAAAAAATAGATGACAGATATTAGTGTGAAAAAATGAGGAGAAAGAAGGATCAGAATATGATCTATCAAACCTGAAAGTAAATTATTTACCTCTGTTTCCTCATTTGTAAAATAAACTGGAAAAGGAAATGACAAATACTCTAGTATTTAGGGTTAAGAAAAGCCCAAAAGGGGTCATGGAGAGCTGCTATATACAATCTGAATGACAAAGTTTTGACCTTTATATAATAAAACAAGTGATTTGGCTGTGAAGTAGCATGAATATGAGTGGATCCAACCTGCCATTTTGCTTTGACGTTCCATGTTCTAGTAGTGTATGGTTCTGGACCTCACTGACCCCCTTTCTGCTTTCCTTCCCTCCTCTCTTCTTCTTTCCTTCCCTTTAGTCTGTTGCCCTGCTCTTACCCGGAGGAAGGAGTCCAGGGAACCATTCTCCATGAACTCGGTGATGATCATGACTGGTGTGCTCTTGGTGACCACGCCTTCCAGGTGGATGACGTTGGGATGGTCAAACTGGCCCATGATGCTGGCTTCACTCAGGAAGTCCCGGCGCTGCTTCTCTGTGTAGCCTGATTTGAGGGTCTTGATGGCCACAAAAATTTCTCTTTTGCCTGGCAGCTTCAGGTGGCCACTGCAGACTTCCCCAAATTCCCCTGGGATGGGCAGACCAAAAGGGAGAGCAGATCACTCACAGGATGGCAGTTCTGCCTTAGTTCCCTCTTCCATGTCATCTCCACTCACGTGGGAATACAGAGATTGTTGCTTTTCCTTCCCAAAGACCAACCCAATCTCCTCAGACACAGGACCCTAACCATTTTCCCTTCCATTTATAGTAATGAGACCTCTGGGGAAGGAAGATTAGAAATGGTGTGACAAATGGCCTCCTCCTCAAATTGCCTTTGGTCAATAGGAGAAATAAAGGAGATGATTTGAGCCAGGCCAGCCCACCTCCCACCCTGACACCTACACAGCTGTTGGATTCTCCCAGCAAGTGAGGGGGATCCCGGAGGGCAGAGGCCACGGTGTCCCCGCCCACCTACCTGCTCCAATCACCTGCTCAATTTTGACACAAGAGATGTCAATTTCCTTGGCAAACTCTCGAACAGCTTCGTTGGGGTCCTCATAGGTGAAGGGATCAATGTAGATTTTCATGCCTGGAGTCACTGGGAGGGGGGGATGAGATCGGGCTCAGTCACACCGAACTGTGGACACTGACAGACGGATGGACAGACAGACAGACAGCTGGGAAGGGGCACTCAGCTGCAGGCAGACACTCCTGGGCAGGGCAAAGCCATTCCTGAGTGTCCTCCCAATGCCAGCCTATGCAAACTGGCCAGGAGAAAGGCACATCCCAGAACAAGATAGTGAATGGGGGTGACGAGGAAGGGGGGAGCCAAGAAGGAAGAGGGAGACTTGAAGAGAAAAGACCAGCACACAGTAAAGCACACGTGCTCATACGGATTTCGTGCTAGAAAGTACCTGAGAGCTCATCCCCTCCACCCCTTCCTTTTTCAAATGAGGGAACCATAGGCCACAGTGTTTCCCACAGTTAATAGATGCTGGAGCCAGAATTCAAACCCATTCTGTCTGAGTTTCTAAATCCTGGCTGTTCCCATGATACCCAACTGCCTCCTTTGGTTCTAAGAAACCCGTGCTTGTGAAAGTGACTGCTCGGAGAGTTCCATGGTATCTACTCTGATCCCCCCATGCCAAAGACTGTCTCTCTCCCCTTCATTCTGCCTTCGTTTCTTCTCTCTACTTCGCTTCTCCCATATTGCCTGCTTTTAAGTGTCTGTGTTTATTTTTATTATAGAAGGGCTGGAGCTTCATACTATAGTCATACCAAATATAAACTACATCTCTAGAAGCAAAATAGATTTGAAAAATAAATACCCACTGAAAAAAAATTTTTTTTTTGCTTTTTTGCTGAGGCAATTGAGGTTAAGTGACTTGCCCAGGGTCACACGGCTAGGGAATGTTAAGTGTCTGAGACCAGATTTGAACTCAGGTCTTCCTGACTTCAGGGATGCCGTGAAAAAATAATTTTGAAAATATTTATTTATTTAAAACTAAATACAAAATAAGAAAAAATAAAATAGAAAAAGACAGAAAAAGGGAAAAAAAGCATTGTCATGTGTCCACCAAAACATCTGGAAGAATTCAAAATATAACAATAAATTTCCATTTCAAGAAAGTATATATAATAATAGAAGAGATAATATCCATGGCTATCCAGCTTTGCTTCCCTGTAGGTTAAAAATATTTTTTAAAGAACAACTTACAAGAAAGCAAAGATGGATATTCATGAACATAATTTCTTCTATGATCATATATCCTTCTTTCTTGAACTGGAAATTTATTGTTTTATCTTTTGAATCCTCCCTGATGTTCTGCTAGGCACATGGCAATGTTCTGTTCTATTTTGTTTTCTTTTTCTGTCTTTTTTTCCTATTCTGCTTTTAAAAAAATAAACAGAAAATTAAATACATATTTTAATAATCAATGACTATGCAAGCCATTTCCCAACATCTTTTACTTCAATTGAAGAAATTTCCTTCTTTATCCCTGATTTCATCTATATCCACAACTTCAGGGTTTCTTTATTGTCCAATGAGCCAACGCTCTTTCTCTGAGGTCCCTTCCAAGCCTACATCTGTGGTCTGTGTTCAGACTCCTGAGATCTGGCATCCGATGCCCTCTACCACTGCATCTCTATCTACCTTTTCAGCTTGAGCTCAGATTAGGGTCTTAGATTTAGAGTTGCTTCCAGTCCTCTTATTTTATAGATGAGAAAGTTTAATCTCAGAGAGGAAGTGACTTTTCCACAGTCACACAGGTAAAAAGGATTTGAATATAGGATCTCTGACTCCAAATTTTTTCCACTGGACCATATCACTGATCTATAAACTCCTCTTCAAATTGGGTAATTCTACCCACTCCCCAAAACCCTAATACGTCCTGCTTCTCTTGTCTTGGTGGATCTCTCCACCTAAAACAGGCAGTCAGGTAGTGTGGTGGATAGAGCACTGAGTTCGAACTCCTCCTCAGACAGTTACCAGCTGTGGGACCCTAAGCAGGTTGTGTCATCCTGTTTGTCTCAGTTTCCTTATCTATAAAATGAGCTGGAAAAGGAAATTGCAAACCACTCCAGTATCTTTGCCAAGAAAACCCCAATTGGGGTCACAGAGAGTTGGACATGACTGAACAACAGCCTAAAATAACAATTACAATGGACATTTATATAGTACTTGATTGCTTACAAACTGACCATAAAGACCCTGTGAAGCAATTACTATAGTACCAAGTGATCTTTTTTACACATGGGGAAACTGAGGATCATATTGGTTCAGTGACTTGCTCAGGGTCATATAGGATCTTTTTTCTTCCTTCCTTCCTTCCATCCATCCTTCTTTCCATCCTTCCTTCCTTCCATCCTTCCTTCCTTCCATCCTTCCTTCCATCTTTCCTTCCTTCCATCCTTCCTTCCTTCCTTCCTTCCTTTTCTCCCTCCCTCCCCTCCTTCCTTCATTCCCTCCTTCCTTTCTTCCTATAATTATAGCTTTTTATTTTTCTAAATACATGTAAAGATAGTTTTCAACATTCATCCTTGCAAAACCTTGTGTTCCAAATTTTTTCTCTGTCCTTCCTCTTCCTCCCATAGACAGTAAGCAATCCAATATAGATAAAACCTGTGCAATTCTTCTAAACATATTTCCACATTTATTAGATAAATCTTTCTGACTCTAGGTCCAGTGCTCTATCCACCACACCACCCAGCTGCCTCCAATTTGAGGCTTCAAATACAGGTCCTTATTTATGGAGTTCAGAGCTAGAAAGGACCTCAGACACCATCTTGTTTCACTCTTACATTTTACAAAGGGAAAAACAGATTTTGAGAAGGAAAATAACTTGCTTAGGATCGGATAATTTGTAAGTAGCAGCAAGGGTTTGAACCTGGGACTTTTGCCCCTTCTGAGCCCTCAAGAGCTCGGAGAAATGGGAAGCACTATTACTGTATTGTTCTCTGGAGATCTCTGAGGTTTGGCTGACCGCTAACTTAGCTCACTCTCATCGCACAGATTGGCTGTAAAAGGCAGATTCCTCCTAGAAACTGTCCTCGGATCTGGGGCCGCCTGCATTCACAGTCAGGAAGTGAGTGGAGACTCTCCCTGGAACAGTCACTCAGCCTGGTTTTTCCCTTCCTGAATTAGTCCTAGCTAGGCACTGGTGTCAGCTTCTTGGGGAAAAAACCCCAAACCTCCCAAACCTTTCTTCTCTAGGTTTTTAGCTTCAGAAGATTTACTGATTCCTCTTCTTGCAAAGGCCTGCGGCTTACCTGCCCATACCCAGCTCCAAGGCTTTGATCTTTTCTCCCTGCAGAACAGGGGGAAAATCTCTCTTGCTTTAATTGCCAGCCGGGGCCAGGAGCTTGATGGGTCAAAGCTTGGTGCTAACGAGGCCCAGTTTCTAAGCTCAATCCCCATGAGGGCTAGTTAGTGTTATAAGGAGAGAAATTCTCTTGCTCAGTCTCATGGCTTGTCCCCGCCTTCCAGAAACCCTAGCTGTCAATCCAATTGAAAACCTGGCTATTGGCTGTAATGTGGTCTGGTGTGGGAGTGGGAAGGCTCTGAGCTAAGTCATCAGGACTATGGAAACAGAGCTTGAAGCCTGAGACTCATCTTCATTGACAGTCGGGTCCTAATGAATCAGCTGCTCAGGGCATGGAGCACTCTGGTGCCTTCTAGAGTGGGAAGTCGATCCAATGACAGTTTGGGGTCCTGGATTCTAGCATTGCACTAACTTGAGCAGATCCTATTTGTGCAGCACTCTGAAGCCTAAAGCATCACTTTTTTGGGGGGGGGAGGTTAGTGTCCAACTTTTTATGATTCCATTTGGGGTTTTCTTGGAAAAGACAATGGAGTGGTTTGCCATTTCCTTCTCCAGCTCATTTTACAGATGAGGAAACTGAGGCAGACAGGGTAAAGTGACTTGTCCAGCTAGTAAGTATCTGAGGACCAAATGCTTTATCTATTATTCCCCTAGCTGCCCCAAAGCACCATATACATACTGGCTAGGATGATGATGTCACTTTGCTTCTGGATATAAATTTGTTTCTCTGAGAAATGAGACTTGGATGAATTATAAGGTCTTTCCCAGCTTTGTTCTATGTCCCAACATTCATTACAACTTCTTTGTTTACTCTAATATTCTATGTTCTAAGATCCCTCCCAATACTAACATTCTATATTTTCTTTCTCTTCTGAGATTGGGTCTCTCCATCTTATTCAGGATGAAAGTATGGCAGCCATTCATGAGCCTGACCCCACCACTGACTGGTACAGAAACTCTGATCCAGTCTATTTCTAATCTGGGCCAGTTTGTCTCTACCTAGACATCATGGTGGCCCCTTGATCTTGGAGCTTTACCATACTGGTGCAAAATAGTCTGGAGACTTAATTGGCTTTAGCCCCAGCCTCTCTAACTGGCTCACTGGATAGGACTGGACTCAGTAAAAATCATCTTCCTCAGTTTAAATCTGACCTCAGACATTTACTCTCTGTGTGACTCTGGTTAAATTACTTTAACCTATTTGCCTTAGTTTTTTCATAGGTAAAATGGCCAAACACTCTAGTATCTTTGCCAGGAAAACTCCAAATGAGTAAAACGATAGTAAAATGATTGAACAACAACTCTAGAAGCAGAAATTACAGGTGTGTGCCATCTGACTGGCTGCAGTTCTATATTTTAAGGTCCCTCTTAGCACTGACACTCTATGTTCTGAATCCTCTCCAGTTCTTTCTATTTTCTAACATTCTATTGTTCCTTCCAGGTTTCTTATTCTACGACTCTATGAATTTTTTCCTCCATAACTGAAGGTTTAATTCTGTAAATATTTATTGTTTTGGTTCATTGAAACTCCTTCAAAAAATACAAGAGTCCCCATTTGTGCTTCAGTTAAACAAGCATGGCGGACGCTACTGCATCTTTGCTGACTCCAGATTGTGCTGAGCCAGTGTTTCATCCTCCTTGATAGAAATGGCAGGCACAGTCACAGAATGTGACAGGCTCTAGATTGGGCATCTGGAAGAGCTCATCGCTTTTCATCTGGCAACTGTAATCTCCTAATATACAGTAATGGCACCTTCCATTATAAGGACCACCACCATTCTCTCCTTGCTCCAATTTATCTTCCACACAACTGCCAAATTGATGGTTGGCTCCAAACCATGTTGTTCTCCCATTCAAAACTCCAAGGGACTTTACTACCTCTAGGTTAAAAGATAGATTTCTCAGCTTGGTCTTTAAAGTCACTGGCAGCCAAGTTAATCATGGGATTTTTTTTGTTCTAATGGGATGAAAAAGAGCTGGCCCAACCTCTAGCTTTAACTTGCCTAGTCAGGCTTTCTTTGAAAAGGGGGAAAGGGATAAAAGAATAATCATTATTATAAGCACCTACTAAGTGCCAGCCACTGTACTAAGTGTTTTACAGATATTAATTCCATTTGCATACTTTACACACCTACTAATCTAACTCCCAGCTGCCCCCTGAATTCAACAATTCTCATCTCTCCCCTCCAAGCATTTGCACAAACTAAACTTCCTGCTTGGAATGGTCTTCACACTGCCTCCTCCACAGATTCTTCCCTGATGCTCTCCAATTCCAATATTCCCCAAGTATCCTTATGTCTTTGACTCCCGCCACACCCTATCACATGTTTTGGTCATATTTGTGGATTTTTCTTAAATTAGTAAGTAGGCAGGCTCACAAACTATAACTTGTATGTGCCCTTGTGAGGGAAATAGAATGAAAACATTTCTATATAAATAACACCTTTGAAAAGAAAGGGAAATATGAAATAAAAGTGCTTTCTTCCTACATGTGTGTTCATTTTTATAAGGCACAAAGCATTTTGCATGGATGGTTTCATTTGATCCTTCAAACACTCTCTGATCATACTAATTCATCCCCAGAAATAAAAATTCTACTCATTTCATAGATGGGGGCTTGGAGAGGTAAACTGTCTTTCTTTTGCCTGAGGGTAGCGGGCTAGCAAGGACTTAAACCCAACTCTCCTGACTTCAAATCAAGTATCTATCATTTATAATAGTTCCTCATTTTATAAATCAGGAAACAGGGATCCAGAGAAGACACCTTTCCTAAGGTCACCCAGTAAGGAAATAGCGGAGCTGGCCAAGGCCCCAGGTGTCTTGGATCTCAGACTAGGGTTCTTTCTAAGGACACTGCTTTTAGTTAAGCTCTGGCTGCATGATATATATATATATATATATTTTAAACCACAAATGGGCCAGTTCTATTTTTTCCATTTGTAAAAAGTTCTATTTTGTTCCAACAATCCAGCTTACATAAAAATGATTTATCAAATGTTCACATTTGTGGATTTTTCTTAAATTAGTAAGTAGGCAGGCTCACAAAGTATAACTTGTATGTTTCCTTGTGAGGGAAATAGAACGAAAACATTTCTATATAAATAACACCTTTGAAAAGAAAGGGAAGTCTGAAATAAAAGTGCTTTCTTCCTAGATGGAACAGGATAATGATTTCTTTATTAATTTATTTCATCAGTCATCCCTTATTTCTTATGAATTGTCATTCTTTCCTTCATCTATGTTTATAAACAGGAAGCTCCTAAATGTGAGTTTTTTGAAAGCAGGAACTGACTTGGTTTCCACTTGTATTCTATATGCTACTACTACATTGTTGGTGAAGCTGACATACTCAAAAAAAGAATTAATATCTTGGAGCTGAAAATTTGAAGTTAAAAAAGTCTTTACTCTTTACACTTAGATGCAAGAAAGTGTTTTCAGGGAGACATAGAAGGTGGTATATAAGGTTTATATTAAGTGGTCAGTCTACCACTGCTACCTTGAGCCCTGCTGACAGTGGTAGTAGAGATGGCCTAGTTCACTGGATCTAGGGGTCCTTAGAATAGCAGGGCCTTGGCAGACCACTCCCCCCTCATCCAATGAAAGAACCCTTGGGGAGATGTAACTTTTTATAGATCCTGTAGCCCTTGCCTCCTCAGCTACTGAATATCTAGAAAAGCAAGTTCTCACTTCTAAGGTTCTTGGGGTCCTGGTCTTTTTCATCAGGTCAGAACAGAAAAGTTTCACACTTAACATGGCTGCCAGGCCCCCTCAAAGAGGGGCTCATGTTTCTGAAGTGGGGGTCACTGCCCTTGTGGGAGGGAGGGGATTGTAAACAGTGCCATTTTCCTTCATAATCCAGGGAAAGATTGCAGTTTGAATTGGAGGGTATGGGGACAAAGAGGCAGCTCCCCCTAGAGAGCCTGGGCTGCCTTTGGGTTCTAGGTAAGGAAAGAGAGACAGGAAGAATGGGAAAATGGAAGGCCTTCCTCTGCTCACCTCTCAGGGGCTAGCTTCATCCCCTTGGCTTCCTTTCCCTTGTTCTCCCTTGATCTCAGGTGTCCTCATCTTATCTCTACCCCCTCCTCTGCTCACCTCCTCTTCACTGCTTCCCTCTCCTGGGATCACCCATCTTCCCATCTCCACATCCTGGGGGCTTCTCCACCCTTTCCCAAGCTCTTACCCTATTTATCCCAAGTGCTTCATCCTCCATCTCTTCCCTGCTTATACCTTCTCTCCAGCCTCTTCCTCACCTTACTTTCTGGCTGCTCTCCTGTCTGATCTCCTAAGCCCTGCCCCCCCATAAGGCACCTCTCTGCCCTTCCCTTGTGTCACCAGTCCTCTCCGCTCACCTTTCTGGGCTCACCCCTGCCTCCATCTACTCTGTAACCTTCACCTGCTCCCTTTTTGCTCCATCCCTAATCTCCAGTCCCTCCCTTTCCTCCCCATCCCTTCTGCAGTCCGTGCTCTCCGCAGCTCTCAGTTCGTTTGGGAACACCTTGTTTACCTTATCCATTTCCCCTTTTCCTGCTTCAGTCGGTCCCCCTCCTCTCGTCACTCCCCATACTCCTTCTCTAGCCAGTCATCCCTCCCCCCTCCTGGTCTCTCTGGAACTTCCAGCCTCCATTTCTGCTCCCCTTCCTGCTCTCCCCTCGCCTCCCAGTCCATCTTCATGCTCCCTATCTCCATCTCCTTAAAGAAATCCCAGAGGTACATGGGACCCCCAGTTCCCCCTGGAGGCCCGTGCTGGCGCTGGTGGATACATACTGTGGCCGCTGGTGTAATGCTGTAGTTTGTCGGTGTACTCGGAATCAGCACGCTCAAACCCCCGCCTTCTGGAACAAAAACCACCAGCTGAAGCAACCGGAACGAGCAGGGGGGAGGCTGAGGGCCTTAGCTTGGAGGGTGGCCGGGCTGAGCCTCCCAGGACCCCTTACTCAGGCTCCAGCCCCCCCTTCCCACCACAACCACCCCCTCCCCCAAGCCTTCCACCCCAAGTAATCCCTCCCTGCTTTCTGACTAACCCACCACCTTTTCCCCTAAACCCACAGAAATCATTGTCAAGGAGCGTGTCCTCCTTTATCAAATCCTGTCTGTCTGTCCTGTAAGCTTCTGGAGAGCAAAGATTTATGCCAGATCTTTTTGGCACACCCAGAGCCAAGCATGGGACTTGGAAGCATCCCAATACTTCAATTCAATGGGCATTTATTAAGTGCCTACTATGTACTTGGTGAGAAGCCATGAGAAAAAGAGAGCAGGTCTCAAAACCAGTAAGACCCTAGGGTCAATTAAAAAATCTTACCTCTGATAGATACTGGCACCTTGAAGAGAAGGTGCCAACCTACACTGGTCCGGGGAGCTCTCTATACCAATGAAATCACAAGTACAATCCCTATGCATGTCCTACTCTGTGCCAGACACTGTGCTGGGAAAACTAAAACTAAAACACAATCCCTGGACTTGCCCTCAAATAATTTACATCGTGCTTAATAAATGAATTGGATGGAATCATCTGTGATCAAAATGGTGTCTGACACACAGTAGGTGTTTAATAAATCTCTTCTAGTTGATTGAGAGGGAGGGCCTTTTGTAAGCTGAAATGGGCAACTTGGAAATCCTCTTATTTTAAAAATGAGGAAACTGAGACCCAGAGAGATGAGTAGAGTCTCTTTCCCAGGGTCACAGGCTAGTAAGTGGCAGCCTGTGATCAGTCTGGTCCTTGTGGACAGAAATCTGACCCACTATGGTACAAGAATCTCAGAGTTGGAAGGCACTCGAAGGCCTCGTCCTCCAGTATCCCTGACAAAAGGCCTCCTACAGTGACCAGGGCTTCCTTCACTCTCTCCTACAGGGAGCACCCACCACTAGGAAACAGCTCTGACTGTCAGAAATTCTCCCTCCCAGTTTTCTTCGATTGGTCCCCGGGACATATTTCCCTTCTCAGTGAAAGTTTTAGTTTTTTAAAAGCAAAGTCCAAAGAAATCAATCTTGAGTGGAAGAATTTTGGACATCAGTAACGGGCCAGTTGGGGGAGCGGGGGTAATCAGAATCATCCATCATGGCCCTTAGATCCCCAGCCACTTGATGGATCATTTAGTCTAATCCCCTTGGAGGAAGCCAAGGCTGGGAAAGTGGAGGGCTGTTAGCACTTAGATAAGACCTTGCAGACAAAGGCTTGCTCTGTTCTAAGGCTGGAGGTGGTACAAACACAGGGAGGAGGCGTACCTGTAGTGCCTGGACAGAGAGACAGAGCCCGGCACTCGGGTGGACAGACGGAAGGGGCCAGGGCGGGGGGAGGCGCACCTGTTACACACGATGGCAATGACCACCACGGCAATGAGGAAGACCAGCCCTGCCGCGGACGAGCCGATGATGAGAGGCAGCTTCTCCTGGATGCTTGTCTGGTACTCAGCTGGGGAAGGATGGGAGATGCATCAGGAAGGAGGAGAGCACGGGTCGGGGGGGGGCTAACCCTCCTCCCCAAGGGCTCCCCTCCTTTTTTCTTCCCACTCCTACCCCCTATCCTCCAGCAGTCTTGGGGGCTCTTCCAGAGAAATCAATCAGTCAACAGATCTTTGTCACCCCCCCTTCTCCTCTGACCCCCATCCCGTGATCCCAGTGTTAGGTAAACTGAGCTGTGTACCTTAGAAATGCCTTTCATGTCTCTTCCTCCTTTGAATTTTTAGAGTTTTAGGGAAATCATCACATGCTCTATTATACTATTAGATATCTCTGCAATTACACCACGAGTCTTCAAAGCCAGGTCAGGCTACCTCCAATTTACCCTGTGTATGGCTTGTTCCTACATAATCATGACATATTGTCTCCCTGTTAGATTGTGAGGGGAGGAATTATCTTTTGCTTTTTTTTTTACACAGTGCCTGGCATATAGTGCTGTGCTTAATTAATGCTTGTTGTCTTGATCTGACTCAGTTTACCCACACTAAGCACTTGGTAGATAGTCACAAATAACTTATTCCATCATATGATTCTGGACTTAGATTCTACAGCATAGAATGTCAGAGTTAGGAGGATCTAGAACATAGAATATCAGAGCTAGAAAGGATGTTAGAATACAGTATATTAGAGGTTGGAGGGGGTCTTAGAACACAGAGGATTAGAAAATACGTCAGAGCTAGAAGAGTCCTTAGAATAGGGAATGTTAGAGCTGGAAAGGTTGTTAGAACATAAGATATCAAACCGTTAGAACACAGAATGTTAGAGTACAAAATATCAGGATAAGGAGGGTTGTTAGAACATAGGATCAGAGCTTGGGGAGAGCTTTAGAACACAAAGTTAGAATCTAGAACGTCAGAATGGTAAGGGGCTGCTAGAACATAGGATATTGGAGGTTGAACACAGAAGATTAGAAAATATATCAAATGTTTAACCTATGTTGGATTATTTGCTGTCTAGGGGAGGAGGTAGGAGGTGGGGAGGGGGGAAGAAAAATTTGGAACACAAGGTTTTGCAAGGGTGGATATTGAAAACTAACTTTGTAAGTATTTTGAAAAATAAAAAGTTATTATTATTGAAAAAAAGAAAATATATCACAGCCAGAAGGGTCCTCAAGAGTATAGAATTTCAGAATAGGAAGGGATGTTAGAACATAGGATATCAGAGTGGGATCAGGGCTTGAGGAAGCCTTTAGAACACATGATGTTAAGAGTACAGAATGTCGGAGCTGGAAGGGATGTTAGAACATAGAATATCAGAGCTTGGGAAGCCTTTAGAACACAGAATGTTAGAACATAGGATATCAGAGTGGGATCAGAGCTTGAGGAAGCCTTTAGAACACAGAATGTTAGAGTACAGAATATCAGAGCTGGAAGGGATGTTAGAACATAGGATATCAGAACTTAGGGGAGAGTTTCAGGACATAGTGTTAGAATATATAAAGTCATAATGGGAAGGGCTTTTAGAACACAGGATATCAGAGTCTGAGAAAGGCCTCAGAGTACAGAATGCTAGAACATAGGATATCAGAGCTGGAAGGAATATTAGAACATAGGATATCAGAGCTTGGGAAGCTAGAAGGCTCAATAGAACATAAAATATCTGAAGTGGAAGGGATATTAGAATGTAAGATATCAGAGCTTAGGGGGAGAGGCCTTAGAACATGGACTATTTGAATATAAAATGTAAGAGCAAGGAAGGGCCTTGGAAATCTTTTAGACCAGTCTGCCCATTCTACAGATGTGGAAACTGTGGTTAAAAAAGTGTAGTATTTTCTAATGTGATTAACAGCAGAACTAGGCAAAGAGCCACATCCTTTGTCCTGCACCTGTGAGGCTTAGGGATGGTGAGGGGCTTGTGTGAGGGAGTGTAGCTCTTGGAGCCTAGGGGTCTCAAATCTCCCAACTCTGCTGTGTCTGAGGAATCCCTTTACCCCTTCAGTGCCCAGCTTGCCCGCCTGCCCAAGGCTCCGGGGAGCCTGAAGACGGCTGGGAAGGCTGCCGCCTGGCAATCGCCCTCTTGCCTTTTTGGGGCACGCTTCTGCCAGAGAGGGTCTTTCTCACCTTCAGTCATCGTCTGGAAATACATCTTGCCACTGTAGCGCCCGTAGCCCGCGACGGTGCGTGCCCGCACCTGGAAGACATAGATGGTGCCTGCTTTGAGACCCTGCACGGTCACGGTGTTGGTGGGGCTTTTGACCGCAGTGGCGTTGTGCTCGCTCAGGTCCTGCCAAGGAACAAAGAAGAGGGCAGAGGTCAGAACAGGGAAGATGCTCCCCAGCCATCTCCATCAGTGCCAGCCAATGAGAGGAACAAAGCCTCCCAGGTGAGCAGACCCCTCAGCTCAGGGGCCAGAGGCCCAGGGAACACATCAGAGGAGAAACCGGGGCTCCTGAGCTGGAGTCTGGGCTTGAAGCCAGCCTTGCTACTTATTAGCTGTGGGACCTTGGACTTCACTTCCTTGTCCTGAACCTAAGGAAGAAAGGGATGGTGGAGGCAATGAGCTCTAAGGGCTCCTCTAGTTCTAAATGTCTGATTCTGTGATTCTTGCATGAGGTCACCTGGCTAATATTCTTCCCGGCTCTGACATTCCGGGTTCTAAGGGCCCTCCCAGTTCTGACATCCTGGGTTCTAAGGAACCTCCCAGCTCTGACATCCTGGGTTCTAAGGGCCCTCCCAGCTCTGGCCTCCTGGGTTCTAAGGGCCTCCCAGCTCTGACATCTTGGGTTCTAAGGGCCCTCCCAGCTCTGACATCCTGGGTTCTAAGGGCCCTCCCAGTTCTGACATCTTGGGTTCTAAGGGCTCTCCCAGTTCTGACCTCCTGGGTTCTAAGGTTCCTCCCAGCTCTGATATCCTGGGTTCTAAGGGCCCTCCCAGCTCTGATATCCTGGTTCTAAGGGCTCTCCTGGCTCTATCATCCTGTGTTCTAAGGACCTTCCCAACTCTGATGTTCTGTGTTCTAAGAACCTTTTCAGATCAGACATTTTGTTCTAAGACTCTTCCAGTTTTGATATTTCATGTTCTAAGTTATCATGACCTAATTCACAAGGGGTCTCATAACCTAAAATTTAAGAAAGAGTTAAAAAAAAAAGACCTAAGAAATGGGTATAAATGGATGTGCTGTAAACTATAGAGGATGATATAGAATGATTTGGTTTCAGTGGAGGAAGGACACTTTCAGAGCCAGAGAAATGGTATAGCTGCTTGCTACAGCTGAAGTAGTTTCTCCATCACGATCCTGTGAAGTACGTCATTCAGGTACGATAGACCCATTTAATGACAAAGTGATTCCTGAGGCTCAAAGAATGTCTGGTCAAAAAGGCAGTGACAATTAAAGCTAGAACCTGAATCTGGGGGCTCTTGATGCCAGGTCCAGTAAGCTTTCCACTTCACCATTCAAAGGGATTCACCAGGGATAAGTGGATTGAGTTCAATTATCACCTCCAGGCAGATGTCTCCTAATTCTCCAGCCCTTCTCTCTCCTGAGCTCCCGTAACTCCTCACCAGCTGTCTGCTACAAATCATCTTCCAGACATCTCAAACTTAACCTGTCCCAAATGGAACTCATTATCGTTGCCCCTAAAGCTTCCCCCTCCTCCTAACTTCTCCATTTTGTAAAGGGACCCACCAAAAGCCTTTTTAGCTTCCTTCTTACCTCTGAATCTCTGAGCCTGTTTGTCTCTTTTAGCCACCCTAGTTTAAAGCCTCATGGTCACTATGGATTCTTCATTGACCCTCTCCATTAGCCTCTCTATTATATTCAGTCACTTGCTAAGTCTTATTAATTCTGCCTCTCTCCACAATGCCTGCCCCTTCCTCTTTACACTCTGACACTTCCCCAATTCAGGCCCCAGCACCTCTCACCTGGATACTGAAAAACTTCCTGATTGGTTTCCTGGATTCCCATTTCTCTTTTCTCCAGTCTATCCTTTATGTGGTTAATAAATTATTATTTTAAAAATAAGATCTGATCTGAACAAATTAAAGTTATTTCTTGTCATATAAAAATGCTCTAAATCATTATTGATTAGAGAAATCCAAATTAAAACAACTCTCAGGTACCAATACCTTTCATATAGGCTAAGATGATAGGAAAAGATAATAATAAATATTGGAAGGGATGTAGGAAAACTGGGACACTAATACATTGTTGGTGGAGTTGTGAACTGATCCACCTATTCTGGAGAGCAATTTGGAACAATGCCCAAAGGGTTATAAAACTGTGCATATCTTTTGATTTCTACTGAGTCTGTATACCAAGAGATCATAAAAAAAGGAAAAGGACCCACATGTGCAAAATGTTTGCAGCGATCTTTGTAATGGCAATGAGTGGATGCCCATCAGTTGGAGAATGGCTGAATAATTATAGTAGATGAATATTAATGGAATATTATTGTTCTATAAGAAGTGATGAGCAGAGTGATTTCAGAAAGGTCTGAAGAGACTTACATGAAATGATGCTAAGTGAAGTGAGGAGAACCAAGAGAACACTGTCCATGGCAACAAAATTATGTGATGACCAACTGTAATGGACTTGGTCCTTTTCAACAATAAGGTGATTTAGGCCAGTTCCAATAGATTTGTGATGGATAGAATCATCTGCACCCAGAGAGAAAACTGTGGAGACTGAATGTGGATCACAACATAGTATTTTCACTTTTTTGTTGTTGTTGTTTGCTTGCTTTTTTTTTCTCTTCTTTGATCTGATTTTTCTTGTGCAGCATGATAAATGGGAAATATGTATAGAAGAATTGCACATATTTAATATATATTGGATTACCTACTATCTAGGGGAGGGGAGTTAAGGAAAAGGAGGGAAAAAAATTCAGGACACAAGGTTTTGCAAAGATGATGGTTGAAACTATCTTTGCATGTATTTTGAAATGAAAAGCTATTGTTAAAAAATTAAGATCTGATCATTTCACTCCCTTGCCAAAAGGTTTTGGTGACTCTATTACATTTAGAAGGTACTTGAAAGCCCTTCACAACTACTTTCTAACTTTTTAGGATTTATTTCTAGGGCCAGAGACAGATTATACTGGTTGGTTAAATTTTCCATGTTAAATTTTCTTGGAAATTGGTAAACACTAACCCAGGACTTGATTTATCATTTTACTGAGTTTTTTAGATTTAAGAAAGTGATAGAGAAAATGCTAATAATGCTGATCAAACTTAAAAGTGTACCAATATTCATTTTTTTTCTCCAGAAACCCAGTTGTTAAACATTAATCAGTACACCCCAGTTCCCTTTGCACATTTTCTGTTCCACTCAAACTGTCTTAACTTGACATTCACCCTTCTACTCCTGTAAGTTTGCTCTGGCTGTCCGCCATGGTTGCATGTAGTCCATCTTCAAAGTTTCATTCAAAATTCAGCTCATATCCCTCTTCCTGGGCAGGTTGGTGGTACAGTGGATATAGCACCAGAACTACAGTCAGGAAAATTTGAGCTCAAATCCAATCTCAGATACTTACTATCTATATGACTCTGAGCAAGTCACTTTACCCTATTTGCCTCAATTACCTCATCTATAAAATGAGCTTGAGACGGAAATGGCAAATCTTTGCCAAGAAAACCCCAAATAGAGGTGGATGTGACTAAAAAACAACAAATCTCCTTGCCAGACCTTTTTCTGATTCTCAAGTGTTTTCTCTTTCCTGAAATTTATATTTATCTCTTTACATGTTATCTTATTGAACTCAACCAACAAGCATTTATCAAACACCTATTGTATATTAGGCACAGTACTAAACACCAATATTACAAAGAAAGGTAAAAAGGCATTTCTTTCTTTTAAGAAGGCTAATGGGGCAGATAACTTTGTATAAACACAGTATCTATGTAGAATGAGTTAAAGATAGTCTCACTGAAGAAAGGCACCGGGATGCAAGAGGGCGGGGAAAGGCTTCTTGCAGAAGGTTGGACGTTAGCCGATAGGAGAGAAAGCCAGGAGATCCCTGATGAGGAGTGTTCTGATGAGTTCTAGCCATAGGGACAGCCAGTGATATGGCATATTTTCTCAGTAGAACATAATGTCCTTGAGGGAAGGGGCTATTTCACATTGGCTCTCCAGGGCTTAGTACAATGCTTTGCACATTACAGAAACTTAATAATGATTGAATTGAATTAATCAATAGTCTCCTATTTTAAAAGACCTGGGCTGTCATGCTGAACATCAGCAGTAGGTGGCGCTGTCTTACACATGATGTAGTCAATCCCTTTTAGTAGAAGCTCATATTCTATCAGGATAA
>JAJPUD010000807.1:640-63516 GCA_023553655.1 Myrmecobius fasciatus
ACAAGGCACTAGTAGCAGAGATCAGAAAGGGCTTCCTGAAGGATATAGGATTGCAGTTTAGTCTTCCCCCCTTTCTTATTTAAACATTCATTCCTTAAAATTTTTATTTTAAAATTTCCTTCTTCACTCCCTTCTTTCCTCCATCACTTTAGAAGGCAAGAAATATATGAATTGAACATAGGAATTCATGAAAAATATATTTCCATATTATTCATGCTACTAAAAAAGACATAAAGAAAGAAAATAAAGGAAAGAGACAAACAAATAAACAAATTTAAAAAAAACATATGCTTCATTCTGTATTCAGAATTCCTCAGCGTTATCTCTGGAGGTGAATAACACTTTTCATCATGGGTTCTTTGGAATTGTCTTGGATTATTATATGGATCAAAATTGACGTCTTTCAGAGTTGATAAAAAACTTACTGTCAAAATTAACTGTTTTACTTGTTTTGTTTAACTCACTTTGCATCAGTTCATACAAATCTTCCCAAATTTTTCTGAAATGATTCTGCTCATCCTCACTTTTTATATCACAAAAGCATTCCATTAAAATCAAATCATATCCTATAACTTGTTCTGTCATTCTGTACACGATGGGCATCCCCTCAGTTTTCAAGTCTTTTCTACTACAAAAATGATTGCTATAAAAATTTTGTATCTTTAGGTCCTTTTCTCTTTTTTCTGAGATACAGAACTGGCAGTAGTATTGCTAGGTTAAAGCTTATGTGAGGTTTTATAATTCCAAATTGTCCTTCAGAACTGCATTTAATCCTGAAGCAAGTCAGGTCAGTTACATGCTTAAAAAGGAAGGGAACAGAATTTTCCTGGCATGGAGAGCATGGAGACATAACATGGAAAGTTCTGAGCAAGGAATACACAGTAGGCTAGGTAGGCTAGATCATGGAGTGCATGAATAAAAATGTAAGAAAGGGGCAAGTTAAAAAGGGTTTTCAATGCCAAACAAAAGAAATTATGCTGAATACTATATGAAATAGGAAACCATTAGTTATGTGTGTGTCTGTCTGTGTGTGTGTATAGTAGATGGATAACATAATCAGACCAATGATTTAGGAAAAAGTACTCTGAAAAATTTAACAAGAGTGGTTTAGGATAAGCAAAGTGGTGCTGTGAATTAAATACTATGCCTGAGTTCAGGTACTAATTCATAGATTTACTAGGTCTATGACACAGGTTAGGTAAATAACAATATCTTGAAGTCTCAGTTTCTCATCTACAAAATAAGGGGAGTGTGGATCCAGTGATCTCTAAGATATCTTCTAGCTTTAAATCCAGGTTAGAGGTTTGTGTGTAATATTCCCATAATAAAATAGCCTATAAGAAATGGGTTGTTGAAGCGTGTCAGATCTGGAGATTGCGATTTCAGAATTTTCTATATACACACTGTAGCGGAAAATCTGTGTATACTTTGCATAATTTTCAAGAGAGTAAGTACAAAGAGAAAAAGAAAAAGTCCAAAGATAGAAGAACTTGGGGAAATATCCATCTAAATAGAATTAGAAAGAATATGAAAAATCTTTAAGGAAAAAAGGACCATTAGACAAATAGGAAGAAAAACAGAAGAGTATTATTTCCTGAAGGTTAATAGGGTATAAATGTAAAGAACTTAACACAGCACCTGGCACATAGTGAGTGCTATATAAATGTTAACTATTGTTATTATTATTAATTAATATTGTAGGCAAAAATTATTTTTCAGGTGAGACAAGATAATGAATGAGGCATCTTCCAAATCTAAAGTTGTATGAGTCTTGTTTCTGGGTGATAACAATATAAATTGATGCATAGTTCTTAGAAAAACAAACAGATGAAGCAGAATGGAGGTAAACATATTGCTAGCTAAACACCTGTAGAGATTTCAATACTCAGAGAGAACTGAATGTTGGTAAAAAGCAAAAATATTCAAAGCCAGTGAACACAAAAGAAACTGCTGCTTTAGCATTATTGTTAAAAAACAATTCCAGAATCTAATTTACAGTTGAAAGAAATGTTTTCTATCTAGCTTGAATTCTATTGTTTAGAGAACTAATACCTTTTTAGACAACAAGACACTCAGAGATCTATCAACTGCTCCAAACACATTCTCATCTCTTCCCAAACCAACCAATGTGAATATAATATATTTAGATCACATGACTGTGGTATTATTCTCTTTAGGTCAACAAGTTCTCAAGAACTCCTCTACCTACACTTTCTTCCTTATCTTTCACGCTAGGATAGGTATACCTTCTACTTGGGCAGCTATGTGGTCAAGCAGATAGAGTGCCAGCCTTGAAGTCAGAAAGACAACTTTCTGAGTTCAAATCTGGCCTCAGACATTTATTGGACAGGTTATTTAGCCCTGTTCACCTCAGTTTCTCATCTGTAAAATGAGCTGAATAAGGAAATGGCAGTATTTTTGCCAAGAAAACCCCAAATGAAGTCACAAAGAGTTAGACATGACTAAAATGACTGAATATCAACAGTAAATATCTTCTTACTAAACTAATCCTTCTATCTCATGAGATTTTCAATTTCAAATTTGAAGGGAATTTAGAAGACTATCTAATTCACCCCACCATTTTGCCTTTGAGAAAACTGAGTCAATAAAGAGTTGAAGTGATTTGGCCATGGCCAAAGAGCTAATAAATGTTTGGGCAAAGACCTGAACTCAGAAAATGCTGACTACAACTCCACTGCCCTATGCACTATGTGATACTGTTTCTGGCCATTCAGCAATCATTCCCTTCTATCATGTGTCATCATTTCTTTCCTGTTTATAAATTCCTTCCAAACTTCCTAGAAACTTCCATCATTTTACCCCTAAAATTACTTTTTCTTGACCATATGGTTGTTTTGTTTCCTGGAGCTATTATCTCATCTTTCTTTCCATCACTTTGCTGTCAAACTTCTTGAAAAATTTATTTACACGTTATTCTCTTAGTTCCTGAATACATGCTAGGCCCTGAATGCCATGTAATCTGACTTCTGCTCTTCCTACTTTGCTGAATTATGCTTTCAAAGGCCATAAATGTTCTTCTAATGATTAAATCCAATTTGTTTTCAATATTCATTATTCTTATTTCTAACATTGACTACTCCATTCTATTATGAAATAAAATTAAATTTAATCAACACATGTCATCCTCCAGAGTAATTATCATGGCAACTTAACAGTTTCAAATATGTCTTAGAGTTGTCTTTTTCTTTTCCACAAATCCTTTACTTCCTATTTTTCTTCTCATTAAAGAAAGAAGAAAATAGGAATAATTTTGACCCCTGATTTTTGGATAAATTATTCTCTGTTTAGTTTTTGTTTCTGTATATATAAATATATATTGTATAAGAGTGTGTGTGTGTGTGTGTGTGTGTGTGTTAACTTCTACATGAATTGGGAACTCCTTTGCACTTCGTATAAGCATGTTCAGTTTCCTTGTGAATAAATCAAGTTGCTACCTATATTTTGTGTAGATCTGATTTTTGGTTAACAGTGTGTAAATAAAATGAGTATTAACCTTTATTGAATTTCTGGGGGATATATACAATCCTTAAAAGTATAAAAGACTTTTTCTCCTCAGGAGAAATCAGGAATAGAGCTTATAGCTTATTAGAAAGTCTATGAAACATATTATTGATATATTTAAAAACTGTTCAAACTCATTGGAAACAAGGGAATTGAAAAAAAAATTAAAAACCTAGAATACTTTGAGGACAATTCAGCCCTATCTAGTGAGGTGGCTTCACTTGAAAGTCTGGTCTGGAGAAAGCTCCTTGCCTTCCAATGAGCTATTCCTAGACATGTGGCTAGTTGCCAGTGCTTGGATTTACAGAACTTGGATCAAAATCTTCAATGAGGCTGCAGCTAGCTAACTGACTTTTTTTTCTGGAGCTAAAGAGTTTTTGAAATCATCCACTTTCACTCTCTAGGATGATTAGAAAAAGAAAATACACTTTTTTTAATTGACAAACTTCACAAATAATAGATGGGAATTGGCGTGGCTAGAAACCAGTTTGAAAAACATTTAGATGCTTTAGTGGATTATAAGCTTAAAATAATTCAAGAATGTGACCTTGTAGTCAGATATATAAATTTAATAAAATCTTCAACTGCACAAAAAGATACACAATGTCCAGAATGAAGGATGTGATCATTCCACTGTGCTCTGCATTCATCTTCCCAGGAAATATTATGTTTTTTTTTTCTTTCTGGGAACCAAAGTTTAGGAAGAATGTTGACAATCTATAACAAATAAAGAGGAAAGTGACCAGCATAGAAAAAAAACTGGACATAATTCCATTTTTATCTCAATTAAATTTTTGTCTCAATGGTAATGTGTAGGTTGGAGAAGAAAGATAAGGGGTGAGGATCAAGGATAAACTCAAAGTAATCTTAGACCAAGGATACTACTCTTGAAATAAAATAAAATTATGTAGAAGCAAAAATTTATTCTGTTTGGTCCAAGAAAATAGAATTAGGAAATTTATGAGGGTGATGCATGGGGTTGTGTCATGGTTTTGTTCAAAAAACAGTTTTCTTAGAGATTAGAGCAATGTAAGAGTGAAATGAGCTACATTAGAAGTTCTTAGGCAATCCTTAGTTATAGTTTTCAGGCTAGATGATTTCTTTAAAGAATGAGTAATTAATTATATACAATAGACTTTACATATCCTCAGCTTTTAGTTTGTTCCCTTGTTTCCTTGTTTTTGTTTTATTTTCCAACTTGAAATTTGTCTCATTTTGTGTTGAAAATAGAATACTTCTCTTTTACTTGGGAAGTTGACTTTCTGATATATCATTCTTATTAAATAAAAACTTACTTGTTTCAATCCATAATTTTATTGAATGCTGTCCACATCTTGATTGTCTTACACAAAGTGTTGGCTGTCATTCCCAAGTTTGAATCATGGGCAAATTTTAAAAGTACATCATCTATGGTTTTGCCCAAATTGTCCATCAAAATATTGAATATTGTGGAACTAAAGACAGAGAATGGATATTCCATGGGAAAGCTCTAACCGTGTTGACAACAATTTAATAATGTATAAAAATTTTACTATAAAAACTTAAAACTAAGTTTTATCAAGAATTTCATCAGCTTTCCTTTTTTATTGTCTGCCTTAATATTCCAATTATTTATCCATATAAATTTCATGGCAATTTCACTAAGTTCCAGGAAATTCATGTCTTTTGATTTGTATTGCATTAAATTTTTATTAAATTCTCTAAGAATGACATTTCACTATTTTGATCCACTCTATCCATGAAAATTAAGCATCAATCAATTCTGAAGGACATGATTCTCTTCAATAAGGAAATGTTTCAAAACAGTTCCAGTTGTTCAGTGATGAAGAAAGCCATATACACCCAGAGAGAGGCCTGTGGGATCTGAGTCTGGAACACAACATAGAATTTTCACACTCTCTATTGATGTTTTTTTGAATTATGTTTTCCTTCTCAGGTTTTTTTTTTTCCTGCATAGCAAGATAACTGTTTAAATATATATACACATATTCGATGTCAAATATTTTAACATAATTAACATGTATCAGACTTCCTGACATTTAGGGGAAGGGGTGGAGGGTAGGAAGGAAAAATTTGTAACAGAAAGCTTTGCAAGGGTCAATGTTGAAAAATTACCTATGCAAATGTTTTGCAAATAAAAAGCTTTAATAAAAAAATTGAAAAAAAAAGAAAGTTAAGCATCATCAAATTTTGTCATTAAAGTTCATTAATCATGGCAAAATATGTATGACTAAGTAAATAAATTCAAAGTTTTTAATTGCTTTTTGTTGTTATTTTAAGAGATTTCATTTTCTGTTTTTTGCTCTAAATATTAAGAATGTGCATAATATTCTGGATTAATTCTAATCATAATAATCCAAATTTACCTGCTATTTTTAGTTGTAAAAGTTGGTTTCCTCATACAAATACTAAGCAGTATTCTGCAAATATAATATCCTCTTTTCATATGTGTAGAAAGTGAGACTAAGAATTTTTTAAGGCATTATACTATGATGCTATACTATTTTAAGGCATTATACACAGCAAGGTATAGTAGGATTCAAACTGAACTTGATTGACCTCGTCTAAAACTCAACCACTTTAAAATGGACATTTTCATACCACTTTTCTTCAACCTTTAGCCTGGCTGATCTTCATATAATACCTTATTTTTTTGAGATTGATGACATTGCTAAGCATAGGAGCTCATTATTGGCAAAAATGATATTTTGATTTATTTATTACCAATTTTAACTTTTCATTTCCTATTTTATTTCAATTGCTAGTATTCTAAGCAATATGAAATTAAGCAATAAAAGGAAAATGCTTGCCTTCTACCTTCCAGTTCTTCTGTGTTTAATCTACCTTTCATATCTTTCTCAATTATATTTAATACAATTACTTGGCTTCACACATATACTTTTTGCTGCATTGGGAAAACATCATTTCATTCATGTTCTTGTTAGTCTTATTTTCTTTTGATCTTAAATGAAGGCTGGATTTTATTAAAGGCCTTGTTTTAAAATATTGGTTAATATGTATCAGTATTTTAATATGTTTGAAATTCAAATATTTTATTATTTTTCTGATAATGACTCAGACTTCTTATCTTACTTGTTCATTTTCAAAATGTAACATGTACTACTGAATTCCATTAAATAAAATTTTATTTAGCTATGTTATACCTGTATTCATTAAGGAAATTTAACATAATCTTTTCTTTCAAAGCATATTTTATCAGTTTGTAATCCAACACCACATTTGCTTCATGAAAGGTTTTAAGTAGCATTCCATCTTTGTAAATATTCTCAATAATCGTATTTTAATTTTTAAAGATTTAAAAATGTCATCCCTGAACATTTCTGGGTCTGGGACTTTTTTATGTGATCTAAATAAATGATGCCTTGTCTTATGTATTCCTCTGAAATTAGTCTATTTAAATGATACAGTTCCTGTCAGTAATTAATATTTTAGTAGATAATCATTTTATTTAACTTCTCTAATCTGTTAGCATATTTCTGTTTATAATATTCTATGATGATATTAGCAATGCCTTTGTATTTTTCCTGAGCATTCCTGTTTCATTTATACTTCTGTTGATTTTTATTTTCTCTTTTGATTGTTTGCTAGAGATTTGTCAAATTTATTATTCAAAAAACCAATTTAATTTTATTTACATTATCAATTATTCCTTTCTATTATATCTTTAGGTATATAGCATATAAAACATATAGACAAGCTTAAATATACCTGCAATTAAAAAAGCACAAACAGCTTTTCTCTGAAACCTTATTTTATTGTCTACTTTACTCATAATCAGGTAATTTATGTTTATCTATAATAAGTATAATTAATCTGTTATATAGTTACATCTAAGAACTGACATTATAAGACTTTATCTTAAAATTAATAAATTGTCCACAAGATACCAGAGTGAAAGAAAATAGAAAAGTTCATCTTTCTCCCATCTACTCCAGAGCAGGAGGTGTGTTGGGGGTGGGATTAGAGAGGGAGGGAAATAGGGAAGAACATTTTTGCTTGTCTGCATCTATAAAAGGACAAAGCCAAAATAAAATGGGAAAGTAATATAATTCTAAAAGCTCAGTTCAAATGTGAATTTGCAGGAAATTTTCTAGTCCAGCAATAAGGGGAAAAATGAGAAAACTTGAATCCTGTAGGCATATTCCAGCAAAAGGGAGATGTTAACATAGATCATAATTTACACAAAGACACATGGAGCCTCATCTGCATCCTTCTAATCCCATATTAGGCTGTGGATATAGGTCAAAGAAGGAAAAATCAGATAACCAGCCCTATAGAAGATCCCAGCATACATGATCCACAGTACACTTTATTTGTTCTACATATTCCTGCAATACCACACATAGATTGCCACAGATGAGTGTTGGTTTGATCCTTTCATAATGTCCTTGAAAAAAACAGTGTGCATTACCTAGACAACGGATAACACAGTATCAAATCTTATAATTCCCTCTAACTTCCAAATAGTGTCTAGCTCTTACACAAAGTCCTATTTTTAAAAAGGGTGAAGATAGGACTGGAAAAATGAATAAACAAAAAAATATTAATATCATGGCAAAATTATTGAGTCAGACATACCTAAATAGAAAAAAGAAAAATTCCATATCATCTATCAAAAAAGAGAGATAGAGACAGACAGAGAAGCTTCAAAGAAATCACATATTAATCACAAAGTGAATTGGGATTCCTGAAAGAAATGAAGCAAACATTATTAAATGATCATATAAATGAAAAGAGAGCTATAGAAAAAAGAACTGAAAAGGAAATTAGAGTCCTGAAAGACTTGAAAAACCAAGAATAAGCAGCTTCATATGAGGTTCAAAACTTTACTTAACAAATACACTGACTCTATGAGAAAGCATGAACAACTATGTGATGGGGAGACTGAAAAAACAATAATGAATCAAAAACTCAAAGTGTCTCAAGTCAAAAATATTATCTAGAAAACAGGTCAAGTAGAAATAATTTAAGAATCACCGAACTTTCTTAAAACTTTGACCATAAATTAAGCGCCATTCTTTAAATAATTATGAATATAACTTGCCAGAAGTATTATAACTGAAGGGGAAAGTGAAAAATGGAAAAGCCACCAATCAGCTCCTCTAATAATCATAAACAAAACAAACTCAGGTTTCAGGATATAGTATGTGATGCATGGAATGAGAGAAAAAAATAAAAGTCAAAAATCTGGAGTTGGCTCTTGGATATAGCGAAATGAAGAAGGATAATGAAATAGAAGCAAATTACTTTAAATATAGATAACACATTTAAGAATAGAAAAGAAAGAAGAAAATATGAAAGCAGATAGGGAAGGAGTAAGGAAAAGAGGAAAAGAAAGAAGGAAGGAAAAAAAGGAAAGAAGGATGGAAGGAAGGAAAGAAGGATGGATAAAATGGAGGGAGGGAGGAAGGAAAGGAAAAAGGAAGGAATTGCTAAAAGGTAAAAAATGATAGTAGCTATTGATCTTGATGACTATAAGTGTCTTGAAAGTTGGTCCTTCAAGTCACTTGAGACCTATCAAAAATAGGTTAGCAAAGCTAGAGTAGTTTAGTACCTGTATTACAATGGTTGAGGTATTTAGAGAATGGAAAGTAAGGGAATGTTTTTTTTTTTCACATATACTTATATGAATGCATTGTGGGAGACTTATTATGCATGTGAATGGATAGAAAGGATAGAGTGGCTACTTTTGCTTTGATTGATCTGGGAAAAGAGAAAATAAAGTATTAGATATTGAGGTATTAAAAACTGGAAAATGCCCCCCACTTCATCCTTTAATGGTTTTAATAATTTGAAGTCTGTAAGTAGATAGATTCAATTGAGGACTATGGTCTAAAGGAGAAAAAGTTTTCTCTGCACTGCAGAGCAGCAAATGTCTCACTACATTGGAGACATGAATAATTATGATTACTGGCCAGTAAATTGTTAGTGTTCCTACCTTTTCTAGGGCATTTTTTTTCCTTTCTCACTTTTCCTTTTTTTAATGCAGTTTTTTCTTTCTTTCTTTCTTTCTTTTTTAAGGAAAGCAACAAAGAGATCATGAAATAATATGTAGGTTCTATTAGTTAAACAAGAATTCTATATAACTTTCTTAGAGATTTTAAAGCTCTTTCAAATGTTGGAGTAGTCTATGTTTCATTAAGAACATGATTAAATAGAACTAAGCTTCTTAAAGTTACAGATGGTTATTATTTCTGACTTTATATTTCCAAAGCAGAGAATATTTCCCTATATATAGTAAGTGCTTAAGATAGTATCAAGCATAATAAATTCTCTGAAGCTTAAAAAATAGCTTGAATCAAACACAAGTGAATCCTGTTAGAAACAAAACCATGGGATAGCTATATCTTTAATTTCAGGTACAATTATGTTCCCCAGAATTCTTAAAGATAAAATTGACCAAGACAATATCAAATGAAAAACACACAATTTTCAAGGGGTAAGAGGAACAGCTGAATGAGAACAGACCAAAGAAATAAGGCTTTTTAGGTTAGAAAAAGGATGAAAGTTATAAAAGTTGAAAGTATAAAAGATGGAAATTGAAAAGGAATAATATTTTGTTAAATCATGCAGAGTTTGAAATACCCGCCATATACCAAATCCCCAAATAACAAAACTAAGAAACATCCTTGAACAAAGAAAGAAGTGATTTTAGAACAAATAAGAGGAAGTGCAATTTTACACAAAAGTAGACAATTTATGGAATTTGTTTCCCTGAAAAGGACTATAGACTGAAACACAAATGTTTGTTTCAGATAGGATGATGGATACATACTCTATTTCTAAAATAAGTTTGAGAATGTATAGAATACTTTCTTAGAATTTTGAGATTAGAATGATGAAGAGCCATGTTCATACATAAAGCTCCCTTGGTGCCAGAATCAGAGAGAAAAATACTCGACTGGAGGAGTTCAATGAGGTATTTTAAAACTAAGTTCTAAGCATAATGATGTAGCAATGATTGGGAAATGGTAAAAAAGTCAACTGTACAGCAAACAGAACTCTAAGGTTGAAGTCATCAAGGCCTGAGTTTGAATTTTGTCTTGGTCATTCAGCGTCTATCTGTTTCAGCTTTTGCATCTGTAAAATGAAGATAATAATGGTATTATCACAGGGTTGTTTTTAAATATATTATGAATTTTAAAGTGTATGTAAAGTTCCTTTTAGACCATGAAGTACCATGTAAATATTAGTCTATATTACAACTTCTAAAACTATTATTATTGTCAAAGAGTCTGCTACACCTCAATTTCAAGGAATTTATTACTAAAGTAGTTTCAGGAAAGGAAAAAATAATTAACTATTTTTTAAAAAGAAAAAGGTTCATATATAATGAGAATAGAATCCAAAGCCATGGTCCTAAAAATACAAGGCATAAATTTTGAGTGAAAAAAGTATACAAGGGATATACTTTTTATCACATCCTTAATGTGATAAGGACAAGAAAAAGATTTCTTATTACTCCCTTTTACCCCATCAGAAGAGTGTTATTTTATCAATGAACTAATCAACAAATATTAATTAAGTAGTTGCTAAGTAAGCCCTGAGGACACAAAAATAAAAAACAGTCCCTATAATCTAATGATAATAAAAGCCTCATAATATAATGAATAATAATAGCTAGTATTTATGTAGCATAAAGTATAGGCCAACACTGTGCTATGTGGTATAAATTATAAGTGATGATAATTTCTCATTCAAATCTCACAGTAGATTCAGAAAATAGTTGCTTTTGTTATCCCTATTTTATGATTGACTAAACTGAGGCAGACAGATTAAGTGATTTTTCAAGGGTCATACAGATGATAATTTTCTGAGTTCATATTTGAATTCAGGTGTTCTTTAGTAGGCTCAGTACTCTATCCAGTGCACCATCTAGCAATCTCTTCTATATATTATTCCCCAAAGAATTTTCTTGAAAATAAAAGGAAAGCAAGGGGAGGAAAGGAAAAGAGAGAGGAGAAGGGGAGGGGAGAGGGAGAAAGAAGGGGTGAAGGCTATGCTGACTAAGTAGATAAGAAAGAGAGCAAGAATAATGGTTTGTTTCTGTTCTCTGATTTTAGTTCTGCTGCAACTCAGAACTTTGAGTCCAAGCAGTTCTGTAGCCCGAGTCCTTGCCTACAGCAAAATTAATGGGGTACATCATTATATCTACTATTTCGCGGTGTTTGGGGCAATTGGCATCCTTCTTTCTTTTAAATACATTAATAAAATAGTCCCTAAATAAAATGAAAATTGTGTTATTTTCATCATCTGCTTCACGCACTTGCTATAATCCAATTTTTTTTCTTCATCTTTATTTGCTTTAGTATCTTATGGACTTCTTTGTATAGAAATTCTGGTAACTTAAGTTTAGTGTCCAAATTTAGTAGTTCAACTATTCATGATGGAAGAATTGTACCACATAAATCTTGGAAAATAATTTTTTTTACATTTTATTCATTGCCTTCCTCCATTTTAATCTTAAATGTTCTTATAGTAACTTGGCTTAATTGGGTTTCTAAGCAAGATTTCACTAAATTCATTTTCTCTCTATTGCTTTTTTTCATCTTTATGAAGCAGTACACCTTTTCCTAAATTACTACCATTTTTCTCTGTAAGATTTCACAAACAAATTTACATTGTTAACTGATGTACTTAAATGTCATATTTCTCTACTATACAGTTCTTTTTGTGTGAATGTGGCAGTTTCCTTAAGAAATGTTGATAATCCATGTTGAAGTTTTTTATATACATTTCTAACATTTATATGTCATTCTGTAGTTTCCTCAATTGCCTATATTCTCATTTTTACTTTTCCCCAATTTACTATTAATTTTGATTTTTCCTTTTGTTATACACACATAAACGGATCTAGATGAGACTCCCATGTCTATAATCTCCCATGTCTATAATCATATTCACAATCACAGAATTTCATAATATAAAAATATTTCCATGCCCATCTAGTATGATCTGTAAGTGGAAAAGATTTCTCTCTATAACATCTCATAAGTGATTATTGAATCTTCTCTGCAGGTCTCTCTTCTGTTGGGGAGAAGCAGAACGAATCTAAACCAATTGCTACCCATATTCTATAATATAATAAACTCTGTGTGTGTGTGTGTGTGTGTGTGTGTGTGTAATCCATGTTGGTTAATATTTATCATACCCCAGGGCTTCCAGATTGTTTTCTTAAAGTGAACATCCACGATATGTAACTAATATGCTATTATATTGCCACATACCTTTGGTTGTTCTTGTTTTTTTTTTTTTTTTTTTTTTGCTTGTAAGCCTTGCTTTCCAGCTTACTTTTAAGGCATTTTCTTTCCCAACCAAATCTACTTTGACTTTATCCAGTTCCAAAGTATATAGTGATTTAACTTGGAGTTGTTTCAATCAAATACTCCATAGAATTTCTGTCTCGTCCTTTATTAGAAGAAATATTATCTCATAAGCAATTATATTAAAGATACTCTATTTATTAATAGTCATTGTGCCATACTTTCTGGTTTATAGAGAGTTCAATACAAAGCTGACCAGACATCCTTTAGTAGTTTAAGTTTGAGGTTAGAAAAATGAGACAATCTTAGTCCATCAATATTTAACCAAGAGATTTACTTAGCCAGAGCTAAGGGGAAAATATTTATTAAAAGTATGGCACGATGAGAGTTGACTTAATTGAATAAAAACCTCCCGCTTCTGACTTGCCCACAGTGGTTTTCAGTCAAGCATCAAGGATTGTATGACATTTTTTCTCTGGCCTTTTAATAAAGTGAATAGGAGAAACATTTATACATACATGCATGTGTATGTATTATGTATAATAAAATACATAGAATAATGTATAATTACATGTTAAATATATGCATATATGACATAAATGTGTATAATATATGTAAACTTTATATGTTTATATGTGTGTATATATACATATATATATATATATATATATATATATACATATATATAAATGAAAATGTCCCCATGTGCTACTATACAAACATAATTCTTCAACAGGTTGCCATTCTACTGAGGACAAGTTTCATCACCCTTATCTAGACTGGCTCTCAATAAGCACAAATAGGTTTGTTGCTACCACCTTTTTTGAAATGCTTCACACTTAGTAGTACCTGCAAGAATTTAAGCCTCACTGCTGTAGCCTCTGATAAATCAATGTCACCTCTATACCATGCAAAGACTTAAGGGGAGGATGATTTTGTAGAGGATATTCAAAGAAACTATGAATAAAATCCAAACCCTAGGAAGCCATTATAGGTAACAGAGAGAAATCCCCAACTCTACCATGCAGCAAAGGATATAGCTATTGCTTTCCAAAGTTCAAAGCACCTTTCCAATTGAAAGCTTTCCATTATCAAACTCTAATTAGACTCACTGCTAGTAGACATTCCTAAAGTGTAATTCTGTCACTCCTTTACTATATATTATCTTTCCCTGTAAATATTTCACTGCATTCCAATTCTCTATTAGCTGGCAAACTTCAAAATAATTAATGCTTTGACAACAATGCGACTTTCTTAAAATCTCTTTCTAGGCCATGTTGCAAATATTCTCCCCAAACTGGACAACATGATGTGCACTATCCATACTCTATTTGCATCATTCCCTCTGCTTGAAAGGTCTATACCATAACTCATCTCCTTTACCCTCATTTCAACCTGCTAATTATTCAAAGTAAAATTATCACCATAATATTATTACATATCCTCACAGCTATAAGTTACTTTTCTCTTGGTGATGGTAAGAGGGGAGGGGAATATGGAACACAATCCCCATTCTAATTGAACTTGTGATAATGTAGAAAAAAAACTGAATTATAATCAGAGAAAATAAATCCAAATCTTAGTACATCCACTTAATAGACTGTAAATTTGGCCAATTAATTTATTTTTTGAGACCTGTCTTCTGACCTAGAAAATGGAGAGAATATCATTATCAAATTTGCTAGATAGAAAAACATTTAATAAAATAAAATAGACTTGAAGATATCAGCTCTTGTAATATGCTTCTTTTCCTGTTAGTTTTATTCTTTTATGATTTTCCCTATAAGTTTGTAAGTTCCTTAAAGATGTTTTTTTTTCTTAATTTTTAACTCTTTGAGGTTCTGTAAAGTGTCTTACAGATAGTGAGTTATTTATAACTGTTGGTTGACTCCAATCAATTGAATTTTTTCCTGTCAAATGATTCTCATTTCTCTTTTAAGTGTTTCCTTACTGTAGAGAAGGTAAAAATTAAAATAACATAGATGTTCTGAGAAAGATAATTCACAACATATAATGAAGGGGAATTGAACAGAGAGAGACCAAAAAAGATCAGGAAAGAAGGAAACTAAAGATGAGTTAGAAAAATGAATATCAAGTAAATAAATATGAATAGCTAAAAACTTTCATTTAAAATGAAAAAAATTGAAAAGACATGCATTATTAAATTATTAAACAAAGGACTATTTTAATAATTAATAGTATCTAGAGCATAACTATTTGTTTAAAAATCCCAACACCAAAATGATCTCTGCCCTTAAAACAACCATATTTTCTCTCAAAGGAGGAACATATTTGTGATGTTATTTGTATTTATAAGTGTGTGCATGTATATACATATGTATGTGTATACATACACAAGTTCTGACAAAATAAAGCAGAGAATTATGAAAAAAGTTAAAAAGAATATACTTTTGTTCTCACATTAATTATAGTAAACAACATGGCAATACATGGGTTCAATAGAAACTCAAAAGTGATTATGCATGTAAATAATATTAAAGAAAAATTTGATTATGGATAAGTATACATAAGCAATTATCTCTTTGCATTTACTAAAATTGGCACTACAGCTGTCAGCAAGTTGCTCCTGCAGATAACCAATTACCGCATTATGTCATTTTAAAACTTCAGTTGAAAATCTAATCTATTACTTTTCCTCAGCTCAAAGCAACTATTTTGTTTTCTATGGAAAGGCAAACATTATTACTTGACATTTATTTAAAATTATATTCTTATGGGTTTTTTTTTTTGGTTTTTTGTTTTTTGCTTTTGCCTCAGGAGAGCCAATGCAAGACAAATTCAGAAGCAATGAAATAAAAGAGGCAGCATGGACCAACAGAACGTTGCTAGAATTGAAGTATGGAAAGTTGGGGTTCATATCCCTACTCCAATGCTTTCTGGGTAGATAAGTACTATAACCTCTCTAAGCCTTGATTTTCTCATAAATAAAATGGGGGAAATAATATTTCTACCATCAGATTCACAATGTTGTTGTAAGGAAAGTGCTTTGACAACTTTAATATATTGTATAAATGTGAGTTGATACACAGAGTCAATACTACAAAGACTGTTATTACCTAATAATAATTCACAAATAAAGGTAAATTTTGTCCTGACAAAATAATAATAGCCAGCATTTATATAGTGCTTTAAAGTTTGCAAAACACTTTAAATATATTAGATTATTTGAATCTAACTGCAACCCTACAAGGTAAGTACTATTATTATTCCCATTTTTCACATGAAGAAATTGTGTGTGACAAAGGTTATCACTTGCCCAGTGGCAAGAGGAATAATGTCTGGGACAGGATTGCAAATCAAGTCATCTTACTCAAGTCAAAGGTTCTCTGTTCACTCTGCTACTTAAAGTAACTGCCTATGACTCTTTGCAGGACTATCCTTTTTTGAAAATTCTTTCACTTCCCTAATTACCTGAAAAAGAGCCTCTAGTGTGTACTTATATCATTTTAATTTTTTAATAATTCTAGTTTTCTAACTTTTTCTTAGCAAATAGTTGGGAATGCTAAGAGATACAATTACATGTCTAAAGTGACTGTGCATTTCTTCAAAGGAACATAAATCCCTAAAGATGTAAAATCTTTAAGCTGCTTCTTCTTAGTTGCTCCTAAGTTGAACTCCTGTGGAAAAAGGAAATATATATATATATATATATATAGTCCCTACTATGTGTTAAGCACTTATCTTATTTGATCCTTACAAAAAAATTTAAGAGGTAGGAAATATTGTCTTCATTCTATAGTTAAGGAAACTGAGTCAACTAGAGGTTAAATGTTCCTTCGTTGTCTAGTATTTTTAAATCATTCTGATTTCTACTTGTTGAAAGTCAATATAACAAATGCAAAAAAAATGTAGTAATCCAAACTTGTAATCTTCATTTTCTTTTAGTTTTTCTTTCCTTCTTCACAGAATCCTCCTCTACTGTCTCATCATGGAATAAAAGTGATAATGGATTCTTGATTATGTCAGTAAAGTACAAGCTCTGGCAGGTTCTATGAAGCTGAGAATTTTTGGAGTCCAGGCTCAGGAACAAATTGTGGCATTTTCTGAATTTCCATAAAATGTGAAGAAAATATATCAATAACAGTCTGGTTACCCAAGAAACAAAAAAATTCAGAGGGCTCTCAAGCCTGTGTATTCTTCCTCTGCTTCTCCAATTGTGGTGTTAGATTGGAGGTAAAGGTGACAAAGGATACTGATATGAACAGTTTTTAGATAATCTATGAATATAATAATATAACTTTATATTCCTCAATTATTGATGACTTCTTTATATCTTCTAACTTAAGTGGTCAGTGACATCTTTTCTTTATGAGGTAAAATTGATGAAATCTATTCTTCTGTCAATTATGAATCCTTAAATCCTTAAGGGATTCTTTCATAATTTCTAGTTGTTTTTTTTTCTCCTAAATTATCACTTTGTGAGTTATAACCTCACAAATCTAAAAAAACAATCAACATGCAAATAAGCTGAGTGACCACAAAGCTCTCTATCTGGAATCATTTTATTTCTTGCTCACCTCTAAAAAAAAGAAAACAGTCCCCTTAGCACATCCATGTAATTGACAATTTTTAATAAAGTTCTCCCAAAAGTCTGTCTTTCTGCATTTTATTTGAAAAACTAAGTTTCTTCATAAATTGATTTTTTATCGCTTTTTCATTTGCAAACATGCTAACCTTCACTGCAATCAAATAACTCACATAGAAAAAGACGGAATGATACTCTTATTAGTTGGTTTTCTTCCTTTGTTTCATTTACAACTTTTCATAAAATAATTCATATAAATTATAACTCACACTAAGTTCTTTGCAGGGTCTTTTCTCATTTGCTTTTTGTTTACTTTTTTAAAGTCAAGATTGTTTTGATTTTTACCTCCATTTTACTTCATATGTTCCATAATTTTTGCAACAAAGTTGTTAGTCTAATGTTTTTTCTGTGATAGGTAGGGGACAACAGAGTGGTTAGATAGACTAAAAGTAAGGAAGACCTGACTTCAAATCCACCCTCATACACTTACTAGATTTGTGATTCTGAACAAGTCAAATTCTAAGTTTCAATTTCCTCATCTATAAAATAACACCTAACTCACAGGTTTCTTGTGAATTTGAATTAATTCATGTGTAGGAGGCACTTTGCAATCTGACAATCTTATAGATGTTAAAAATAACAATTATTACTCTTATAAGTTGTAATGTCTCTCCACTTATAAGCAGATTAAATATTTGTTATCTGAGCAGGTTTCTAAGGGACTTTCAAACTCTTAATTGCCATGACATTTTCATTGGTTACATTCCTTGAAGAAATATTGATAATATATTTTATTAATTTTCACTTTTTTGAAGTTAACCATTTATTTAAATAGCCTTGTAGCAGCATCTTCAATTTCATGTTTCTTAGTATTATCCTTTTTTCTTCTCATCTGGTATATATGTATTTCTTTTTACTTTTATCCTAACCAACAAATAATTTGACTTTAGGCTAACTGAAACTACTGATTAAAAAATAAACATTCTTTCATTAACCTTATAACTTTGTACTTCCTACTTGTAAAGATTTAATAAATTGGTTTTTTTGTGATATGCTTGATACTCTTCATATTTAAAAAGAGTTCAGCCATCATATTTAGACTCTATCATATGGGTAGTATCCTCCCTTTATATCCTCCTTTTAAATCTCATTTATTATTGCTGTTTTTGTCGTTATTTATTGCTAACATGTGGAAAGGCAGATTTGCACTTGGGAAGGTAATAGCAGTCATTTAAAGTGACCCGATATGTATAAGAAATATCATAGCTACTCTCTCATCACATGTTCCAACTCCATAACTCTATAATATCTTTGATTCATTTATAAACTCTGAAAATTTTAAAGCAATTTTGCATAAACACCTTCATTTCAGTATCACAATTATCATGTGATGTATGAATTATAGTCATTATTTTGTTTTAGAAATAATAAAACAAAAGCTCAGAGACAGAGAGAGTTTCCTATAACCATGCTGATGATATCAAGGTCAGCATTTGAACTCTAAACTTCCTGACTGCAGATCCAATATTCTAACATTCCCCCAAATAGGTAATGTTTAGCTATACACAAAGTACTTCAGACATGGCAGTTTATATGGTTTTGTTTATCATTTAAGAATGCTTCTGCTGAAAATAAGCTGGTAGAAAATGTTGGATGTTTACAAGATGAAATTGGATTAATCTCTAATATCTTTACCTGTTCATATAGAATTGGGATGGGGCAGATTTTATAAATTCCACTAAATGTCCTCTCAGTTCTATAGCTATGATCCAATGGTGCTATAAGTCACCATAAAAAGAATTGCAAATAAGCCTGATGATTAACTTTGAGTTCAATATAAACAATAAATGATATGCTAAAGATAATTATGAAGCAATGTAATCAGGGAACTTTTCCTAGGCCTGAATTAGTTAATCAATGCTAAAGGGAGCAGGGAAATAGTAGGGGAAAGGAACAAAGGAGCAAGATCCATTGTGGAGAATGCCCATGGCTCAGTATACTCGGCAAGTAACAAGGTTGTTTTTTTTGTTTGTTTGTTTCTTTTTTAATCAATGTATGTTGTTGGTTTAATGAATTGTTACTAGGAGAGTGGACTGTTTTGCCTTCTGTAGAAATGAAGAAAGAACCATTTGCAGAAAAGCAAGTTTAAACTACATCTTTAGTGTTTTGATTATTGGTCTGTGGATTTTTGACTCCTTTAATTTTATGATGAAGATTATAATCCATATATTTGAACATTTTTATTTTATTTTGTTTTAAAATATTTCCTTTTTCCTTTTTATTTTTATTATTATTCCAGAGTCATCTAGGTAGTGCCATGGCTAGAGCACTAGCCCTGGAGGACCTGAATACAAAACCAGATGACACTTACTAGCTGTATGATCCTGGACAAGTCACTGAATCCTTATTATCACACTTTACCCAAAAAAGTTTCATGTCTTTATTTCATCAGCACCAAATCTTCACCATAACCCCTTAGGTTTACAAATTTAGACTCTGCTTAATTTTGTTTGAATATTTCCGTTATTTCTCTTTTTCTGTGTTTTATTTCATCTTTATCTTTGTCTAGAAAACTACCAAATTGTGATAGTCCTTGAAGATTATATTTTTAGTGCTATCCTTTCCCAGCATTTGGCAAAATTAATTTATTGCTATGGATTAAATTTAGTCTCTATGAAATTAACTTCAAAATCTTTATGTCCTTCTCTTAGCTATTCCTTGAGATTTCGGCCTACATTTTAAGCTATTCTCTGACCTTTCTACTAGTACTTCAATCTTAACACAATATATTTTTTCTCCTTAAAAACCAGATAATCATCCTCCATTTCCATAACTTTGTAGGAAATACCAACATTCTCCCAGTTACTTATGTTCAAAACCTCAAAATCATCTTTGATCATCTGTTTTCTTCATTCCCTACATTCATTCAGCTACTCCATTCTGTTTTCCCTATCTCTTAATCTTTTCTCAAATTTGTCCACTCTTCTTCATTAGTATGACTTCTAACATGGCTCAGGCTCTCATTACTCCATACAAAGACTACTGCTAATAGTTCCTTACATAGACTCCAAATTTTTTAAATAAAATATATAATCTTCAGAACATAAATTATCAACAACTATCTAAAAGAATGTTCCAAATAACTCATCAAAAAAGTAAGTTGAAATATCTTGGAGGTTTCTGATATTTCTTAGCTATAGTTCTTTGTTATACAACAGTATTCTATCTGTGAACAGAAAGCAAAAATCATTGTAAAAGAGGAATGTTAACAAAATCACCAAAAAAAAAGAATTTTTTTAAAAATGTTGTTTAAAAAAGGCTATATATATATGTATACATATACATGTAAATGTATATATATGTGAAAATCAAAGTGAAATAAATGATCATGCAATTATAATTTCCACTGTAAATTATGACTTTCAATTTAGTTTTTAGAATTTTAAGGAGCCCTATTGTCCAATTTGTCACTTCCCAATATTAATTTGTAAATGTAGAACTTGAAATGAGCAAGATCATATCAAATAATAAGAAATAAGACTTAATGAAGGCAAGTAACACACTGGTTAGATGAATTGTAGATAAACTATAAAGAACATGAAAAATAAATATATAGGATGAAAAAACAAGTATAAATTATTATCTGAACTGATGAGAAAATATTCACTTTGATGAAACCCCAGGGCCTTTAATCTTCTTTAAAAGTAGGTTTGGTTTCTCTGTATGGACTTTTTGTCTTATTTTTTAATACAATGCTTTCAATGGATCTCTACTTGTTTATCACCTAAGTGAAATTTTCCATAAAGTGCTCAAGAGCAGAGAGTCATAGAATCACCTGAATTCCTGTCAATGATTTGCAGACATTATGGAGTGACCATAGGCAATTCTCAAAAGTGAGTGTTGTATGAATTAAAATGAATGGATCTTTTCTTAATCCTTCTCTAAAATACTGTAATGATATTGCTCAATGCTAAAAAAAAAATTCTTTATTCCAATGAGTTGTAATTGCTCCTTTGGCTCAAACCTCCATTTCCTTAGCCAGAATAGTTGGGGGGGAAATGCTGTCATCTATCCAAGCACCTCTTATAGCACAATTATCATTGATGGTTTCCCTATTGTAATGATTCCATTCTTTGTCTCATTATGACTCCATCACAGAAAACTTCTATCCCCTACAAATAGTTTCAATGCCATTAATACTTGTTGTCCTAATGCAGCATTCCTGGGAAAAGTATTATAAAATGGAAATAATGAAGGTTAAATCTGATTCAAAGGGGTGAAGATTAAAAGATATATTACTTTCCTGCTAAATGTTCACATCTCTATTTAAAAACAAAACAAAATAATACAATCAAATAACTTAAAAATAAATACCTATACAGAAAAATGCTCCATAAACTACCTATAAATTAATTATGGAAACACAGAAATCAATTACACAAAATAATGTTCAATTAAACAATGACCAATAAGAAAAAGCAGAATGACGTAGTGAGTATAGAGCTGACCTGTAAGCCAAGAAGACCTATGTTTAAGTTAAAACTCTGAGGCATACTGGCAATGTGACTCTACAAATGTTATTTAAATTCTCTGTGTTCTAGGTAACTTTATATGACTATTTTAAGTTGCAGAGAACATGCCAGCCTGCATTAATAGGAGTTCCTTCACTAAAAGTTCCCTATAGCAGGAAAGTCACACATCTGGCCCCTATCCTATTCTATATGCCAGACATTGTGCTATACAAGTAAAGACAGATAGATAGACAGATAGATAGATAGATATTTAGATAAATGAACAAATGAATAAATAAATGAACAAATAAGCTAACAAAAATGAATGAATGAATGAAACTGTTCCTGTTATCAGGGAAAAGAATTATGTAAATGAAGTCAATATATTATTTTATGTTGTTATAATGCATAGTTCTTTTCTATATACTATTCATTTTGTCAAGTCATTTTCTTACTTATGGATAAATAAAGATATGTCAATATGAAGTTCTAGCAAATTAAAAACACTTCATGTAGTCACACCTTCAGGAAAAGGAAGAAATACACTGCCTTCTCTGACAATAACAAAAAAGGGGGTTCATGGAGGTTGAAAATCTTCAGAGTCTTATTAAATGAAGAAACAACGGTGCTTGAGGTGCTGGAGCAAGCAAAAAAAAAATATATATATCCAGCAATAAGAATCAGTTAGAGAGGGATAATCAGACAATTAATAAACCCCCAGGGGTTTAAGTAGAGACTCTGGAATTCCTCTCCAATTACTTTTTGTAATTGAAAGTTGGTTAAAGGAAGTGACTACTATTTTCCCTGCATGGTTTCAGGGGTTATCACTAAGTAATTGAGAAATAGTTTTCTAGTAGTCTAGGTCATGTGTCCCTATCAGTGTACTTCTCCCATTGTATGTCAATTCATATCAATTAGCCAACCAACATTAATTACTTCATAAAAAGCATGTATTTCTTAGGGTGATATTGTAAAAATAGCTGATACAAAACATCCCCTAGAACTGGGAAATACTGTCCCACAAATACATAAAAAATTGAGGGGATTGTTTTCATAAGCTTTAGAGAACATATATGCAAAAAATTATTCAAAACTCTGCTTATTAGAAATTCTTTTCTTTTCACCCCTTGTGTGCCTTTATTACATCCCCTTAGGAAACATCTACTGGATTTTCTGCTATCCTCTTTGTAAAATTCCCAACTCGTTTTCATTTAGTATGTTTACTTTGCACTCATATCATTATGTCATTGCTATTTTGAAAACAATGCTAGGATAGTAATAGAAATTCCTATATTTTCTGATGTTTTGAAGTTAACAAGATCTTCTTTTTGACCAAGTGGAAGGAGAAGAAAAAATCCAACTATCACAACCCACCCACTCCCATCTCCTGGCAATTCCTTTCTAAAGGATGGGATTGTTCCAACCACTGATCTTTTAGATTCTGGATTTGCTAGTTCTTTTATTTTTCAAACTGGGGGAGTAGTGACAGCACACTTAGTAATTTTTGTATGATCTTGGTGTAGTCATTTTGCTCTATGTTTCAATTACTTATTTTATAATATAAGGATGTTACATTAACTGATCTCTACAGTCTCATTTATGGCAAATTCTATGATCCCAATTATAAGAATCTAGGAGCAACTTAGAATATAGGATTAGCTCTTTACATAGCATAAAAACTCAAAAAGACAGAGTTCTAGGTTTTGCCTCTGTCAATTTCTAACTGTATGACCTAAGCAAGTTTATTTCATAGTGTTATATGAAATGCCTAGACATTATAAGCTGTACACATAGTGCTGATCTGTGTTGGTAGATAGAGTTTTCTCACCTGGGAGTTACAGGTACCAAAAAAAAAATCACAGTGCAGTATTTATTCCTATCTATAAATGGGTTTTCATCTAAACATTACAAAAATGCTTCACTTAGTTCCCAAAAATTTTAACAACATAACCAAAGAAACGATGAAATATATAACATTAATATGAATAATCAGAACAGATTTGCTGAAAGAAATAAGCTTTATGATTCCTAGCACAGTAAGGTCTGTGAGCACACTTTAGTAAACACTTAAAAGACAGCTAAGAAGGACTAAAAAGAAAAAAAAATTAGAAAAGGTATCTAAAATGTTCAAAAGATCTTTAGAGGTTACGGAATTCACCTATGTAATATGCTTCATAGAATAGTTGCACAGAAACTACAACCTTAGTAAAAAACAAAGTCCTGAAAAACACAGACTCAATTTTTAGACACAGCTTTATAATTGTGAGTCACATTTTCTGCAATTTCCTGAGGGAATTTCATTTTAACTTTCAACAACTGAGTGTATTGGCAAATACTTGGCAATTCATAACTTAATAAGCAACAAAAACCTACCAATCAATAAACTGTGAAATGACAAATATTAGCAATTAAAGTGGAATATCAGCCATATCAGAAAGTAAACTCCATCCCAAGGTTTGCTGCTTTATGGGAAGTTGTGGTAGCATGACTTGGCTCTGATTTTCTACTCCAAATAGAAAGCGCTGGAAGAGGGTCTTGATTTAAAGCAGATCATACAAATTGCTGTTTAGTACCTCTGTTAAACTGGATAAAAGCGATAGTTAATTAGCCCTGACCAGGAAATAATGTCATCAGCCTTTTGACATAGCAAGTTTTTAATCACTAGTGTAATTGGCAGATTTTTCTTTTGTGTCCAATGCAATGTAATTAGCATAGATTTGAATGTTATTCTTTACAATACATGTACTAGGGTACTTGTATTACTTTATTGTTAGGAATAAATATCTGATTTATATCATTTTTTTTACCTGAAAGATTCAATAATTAAAGGAAGACTTTGGTTTTCTCTATTATTTGTTCTTTAAGAAATGTGAAAACGAAGGTAAAGATTGCCTCAAACTCTCCAAAACAATATCATGACTGCAAAGACACCAAAAATTCAAGAAGAAATCCAGTGGTTACTCTGTTAAAATATGGCAAAAGCAAAAAAGGCACAGTTCCCCAAGTGCCATTGAGAGTTCCAGAAATAAAATCAGGTTGACAAGCTTCAGTATTTAACTTGGTAAATAGAATACCTAAAATAGTTTTGTTAAAGTATGCAACTAGGAACTTAGGACTAAGGGTACAAAATGAAAAAAAAGTAAATAAAGACCAAAACTTATTCACTGAAGTTATTAATCATAATTCTGATTCAAAACCAAAATAAGAATGGACAATGAAGAATATAGAAATATGCACATCTCAATCTGTAATTAATTTAATAATATTCCTTCATAAAAATTCCTATTTTCTTTAGGGTGATTTAGAGAGGATCTGGATTTTCAGTCTGTGACAATAAACATGTAGTTATAATTAGCTTCAACAAAGCAGGAAAACTTCATAAATGATCCCAAAAGATATGACCAACCCAACCAATTGTGAAAAGACTTGCCAAAAAGTTGAATAGTAGATCCTTTTTTTCACCATTGTTGTTATTCAGTTATTTTCATTTCATTTCATTTTCATGAACCCTTTTGGGGTTTTCTTGGCAAAGATACTGAACTGGTTTTTCATTTCCTTCTCTAGCTCTTTTTAAAGATGAGGAAACTGTAACCAGGGTTAAATGACTTACCCATACTCACAGAAAGAGTATTAGATTTGAACTCAGGAAGATGATCCACTTTTTCCCATAGAAAGAAGGATTGAAAAAAGAGGCAGAGTATTTAAAAGTATATATGCTTAGATTATATACAAATGTCAATTCAACCAATAATATTCTAAAAATGAATTCTTCATTTAGGTGTCAAGTTGGCACATGACTAAAAGAATTAAGGCATATACATATAAAGACTATCTCAATAAAAATGGAACAAGAAAAAATGGAGAAGCTATAATTGTATGGAAGAAAAAGTTTTACTATAAGTGCTTAACCTCTTGTCTAAGAACTTTGGGAGGGGTAAAGGGGAGAAGGTGAGAGGTTAATTTCATTTTTTGTGTTTTTTGTGTATTTTGATAATTAATATATATATATGCATATATTTATATTTTGCAAGTATATGTAATTGTTCTTTTATGTTTTGAATCTTAAAATACTATTTTGAGAGAGGAATCTCCAGGTTTCCCAGATAGTCAAGAGGGTCCATGATAAGAAAAAAAATGTATTTTAAATGCTAAATACTCCTTGAAGAGACAGAGAAGGGAAGTTAATTTTTACCACATACTAAAGTAACAATTTCATCTTGAGAAACTTGATTACCTTTTCTTGTTAATGATCACAATAAGCAAGAAAAAAGAGACAGAGAAAGAAACAAACAAACAAACAAAGAAGGAAAGAAGGAAACAAAGGAAGGACAGAAGGAAAGAAGGAAGGAAGAAAGGAAGGAAGGCAAGGAAGAAAGCAAGAAAGCAAAAAAAGAATGTGAAGAATTAAAAAGTCTATTATGAATTATGATGAACAACTTTCTGTAAACTCAGTAAATAGTTACCATATACTTAGTGATTTCAGTGTGTGGAGTTAGAGCATGGCAGAAATAATGAGACAAAAAATATTGTTTGTAATTAAACAAAAAAATAGAAGCTAAAATCTTGTAGCTTATCAAGAAAGCCCTACCATAAATACATTCATCAAAAGGATTTTCAGAAGGTCTTTTAAATGACTATTGATCAGAGAAATGCAAATTAATACAGCTTTGACGTACCATTACATACCTCTCAGAGTGGCTAAGATGACAGCATTACAAATCTTTTAGGGGATGTGGGAAAACTGGGACACTAATACATAGTTGGTGGAACTATGAATGGATCCAACCATTCTGGAGAGCAATTTGGAACTATGCCCAAAGGGCTATCAAACTGTGCATATTGTTTGATCCAGCAGTTTTTCTACTGGGCTTATATCCTGAAGAGATCTTAAAGAAGGGAAAGGGACCCATGTGTGCAAAAATGTTTGTGGCAGCTCTTTTTGTAGTGGCAAGAAACTGGAAACTGAGTGGATGCCCATCAATTAGAGAATGGACTGAATAAGTTATAGTATATGAATATTATGGGATAATATTGTTTTATAAGAAACAATCAGTAGGATGATTTCAGAGAGGCCTGGAGAGACTTACATGAACTGATACTAAGTGAAATGAGCAGAACCAAGAGATCACTATACATGGCAACAACAAGATTATACAATGATCAATTCTGATGGACATGGCTCTTTTCAACAATGAGATGGTCCAAGCTAGTTCCAACGTTTTGTGATAAGGAAAGTCATCTACAGTCAGAGATAGAGAACTGTGGGAATTGAGTGTGGATCACAACATAACATTTTTACTCTTTTTGTTATTGTTTGCTTGCATTTCATTTTCATTCACATTTTTCCTTTGTGATCTGATTTTATGCATATTTTAAATTTAACATATATTTCACCATGTTTAATATATTTGGGAATACTTGCCATCTAGGGGAGGGAGTGAGGGAAGGAGAGGAGAAATTGCAACACAAGGTTTTGCAAAGGTTAATGCTAAAAAAAATTATCCATGCATATGTTTTGAAAATTAAAAAGCTTAAAAAAGGATTTTTATGATTGCTGAATGTGTCAAATATTTATGATCACAAAAAGAAAATGAGGAAAATACATTTGTAAGAAGAAAATATTTCTAGAATTGGCTATGTTCAATTGGTTCTTCAGAGGGTTAAAAGGAATCCCTAGCCCTATCAGTTCATTAGCTGGTTAGAAAGGTAAAATTAAATTACCAAATTAAAAGAAAAATTAGTGTATTTAATGCAGCTTCATCATGACCTATATACTACCTCAAAACAATCTATGGATTAGCAGAGTCAAGAAGAAGTAAGGGAGAGACATTTTCCATCATAAGACATCTTAACAGTCTGAAAGTAAAGATACGTGATCATAGGATAGAGACTATCCCAAAGCCCATGTGAATAAAAAGTTTGTATTATTAGACAATACTGACAGATGAAGCAGCAGCTTCAGGACCTCTAAAGTCAAAGATGCTAAGGGGACTAGACAACTTGTGAGAAATAGATTGATTACAGGGGAAATCCTGTGCTACCACTGGATGCAGAACTTGATGCTCTTTGGCAAATTTATTTCTTTTACTCAATTTTGGTTGATAAGTTTATGGCAGAATGGATCACTTTTATTCAAGAAGGTACAAGGGCTTTGTGGAACAACATCATTTTTATTCACAAGGGATTGTACTCTAAGGAGTAGTATCATTCTCAGTACCAACTAGCCAGGAACTCTGAGGAGCAATACTTATTGTAATCCCAAGATAATAGAGACCTTTCCTGGGTAAGGATCAGAGTGAAGATCAGGAGACCAGTGAATACCACTCTCACCAGATTACATCAATTTGGAAGCATCCAAAACTTCTTAAATCTTAGAAGCAGCTCTACAAACGACAGTACAAAATAATGTAATACTTGAGACAGTGCCTCTTCTCCCTTATAATTAAATTTTAATGTAAAGTTCTAAATCAAGAAATATTATGGGAAAATGAGCAATTAACAACTACAACAACAAAGAACTTGACTATTGAAAAACCTTATTGTTGTGAAAAGGAAGATCAAGATAACTCAGAAAAAGGGCAATGAACTTAAAACAATGAGAGGGAAAGCTTCAAAGAAAAATTTTGACACAATAAAAATTCCAGAAAGAGCTAGAAAAAAAGATTCAAAATCAAATAAGACAGAAAGAGGAAAATTAGGTAAAGCTGTGAAGATAAAGGAAGCAAATTGTGAAGAGACATTTAATAGCTTGATAAAAGAAAAACAAAAAATAATGAAGAAAACAACACTGAAATAAAATAGAATTGGTCAAATGTAAAAGATACAAAGCATCACTGAAGAAAGTCATTATTTAAAAATTAAAATTAGGCAAGAGGTAGCTGATGACTCCTTGAGACATACAGAACATGATAAAACAAAACCAAAGGAATGAGGGAGAGGAGAAAAGAATGGGAAATATCTCATCAGAAGTACGTTACCTATAAAATAGATTGAAAATTGATTCAATATTGAGCAAAAATATCAGCATAAATGCATAATTGAGAATATAAATAACAAAAATACAGAAATTGCATCATTATATCAATAGAAGCAGAAAAACTGACAAAATCCAACATGCATTCCTATTAAAAACACTAAAAAGAATGAGAATAAATGGACTGTACTTGATAAATATCTATCTGAAACTGAGAGCAAGAATAATCTGTTATGGGAATAAACATGAAGCCTTCCCAATTGGATAGAGTGCAGTGGCAGAGCCACCAAAAGGTCCAGAGAGACATTCCTCCATCCTAAAGTAACTTAAAAATTTGAAGTAACATCTGTGACATGAGGGTAGAGGTTATCCTAAAGCCCATGGGAATGAAACAATGGTGGAAGTAGGTGGTGATGACAGAAACAGCAGTAGTCTCAGGTGCTCTTTTTGTTGGGGCAAAGAATTGGAAGTTGAGAGGGATATTTGTCAACTAGGGAATGAATAAAGTTGTAGAATATGATTAAGATGGAATATTATTGAGATATTAGAAATTATGAGCATAGTTTCAGAAAAACCTGGAAATACATTTTTCAAATAATGCAAAAGAATTGAGCACAATCATGAAAACATTACATATAATATCAGCAATTTTGTAATCATAATCAATTGGGAAAGAAACTACTTTGCTCCATGCAATGATCCAGAACAAAGGACCCATGATGAAAAATGATCTTTATTTCCAGAAAGAGAACTGAAGAAGATGAATACAAACAGAAACATATTTTAACTTTCTTGATTTTTCTTTATATGTGGGCATGTTTTCTTTGCAACAGGGTTAATATGGAAATATGTTTTCCATGACTTCACATGTATAATCAATATCATATTGTTTGCCTTCTCAAGTGGTAAGGGAGAAGCAAGAGGAAGGGAGAAAATTTGTAACTCAAATATCAAAAAAAAAAAACACGAACAGTTATCATTATTTTACATATAATTGGAAATACTTAAGGAAATTATTAAAAATTCAAATAAGAAGAAAAAAATCATGTGGTAATATATCAAGTTATAGGAATGAGGGAATCTCAAAATTTTACCAGTGAAATAGGCAACTACAGTAAGGCATTGGTAGTAGCAAACACACATATGATAAGTTATAGTATGCAATCTTGAAGGTTAAACTTCTTGTTTACCATTACCCTGTTTGCTTTCCTTTATAACCTTCACCATTCTTTACCATCTCTTTTTAAAAATCTTATCCTTTAACAAGGACACAAACACACAAACATTGCTTTTCCTACCACACAAATCTAGTTATTTTTCCATATTATATATATATATATATGTATATATACATATATATACATATATACATATATCATATATATATGTTTCTCGTTTGTATCATAGTTTCAAAATCCCATTGCCACACTAATCTGAAAATTGTAAATACCAAATGTTGGGGTGCTTTTTTATATGGCTTTTAGTCTCATCACTGAGAACTAAACTGCCAACTTCTACCATTGAGCCATTTAAATTGTCCTGTTAGCTCATTTAAATCCTGAGGATTAGAAAGACTTGCAAATGGTCTCAGATATAGTAATACCATTTTATCACTTTAATTTAATTTAATTGAAATGATCTGCATGCTTAGGACAAAGCAAAGAATACAACAACAGAAAAAATAGCAAATAATTCAATCATGCTATGCTAATGTTGGCCCAAATGCTTTTGGTAACCACAGCTAAGGCATACTATTAATCACTGACTAACTTTGAGTTATTATTCTAATACTACCATATTCCCAGTGGATCAGCAATAACAATGACGGGTGTATTTCTCCAGTGATGCAAATCTCAACCTATCTATGCCTGCCCATACTGTGCAGCTCCTGTCAATATCTTCCAATAAATTAAAAACAAGTGGTCTGCTAACATGTTGAGAAACTTTATAGCATCCACTTCAAAAGGCATGGATACCAGTAGAGAACAGGCTGTTGGTTTTCCTGTTATTTAGCTACTTGCCAAACCCAATATTTTTCTAACAACTTTCTTGTACAATTTCTCCAATATGATTACTTATTTTTAATGAACTGCATATTTACTCATACCCATACAATTTTCAGAAGAAGAAATTGAAACTATTTCTAGTCATATGAAAAGGTGCTGTAAATCACTACTGATCAGAGAAATGCAAATTAAGACTACTCTGAGATTCTACAACACACCATTCAGATTGACTAAGATGACAGAAAAAAATAATGATGAACGTAGGAGAGGATGTGGGAAACTGGGACACTGATACATTGTTCATGGAACTGTGAATGGATCCAACCATTGTGGAGAGCAATTTGGAGCTATGCTCAAAAAGTTATCAAACTATGCATACCCTTTGACCCAACAGGGTTTCTATTGGGCTTATATCCCAAAGAGATCTTAAAGGAAGGAAAGGGACCCACATGTGCAAGAATGTTTGCGGCAGCTCTTTTTGTAGTGGCTAGAAACTGGAAACTGAATGGATGCCCATCAATTGGAGAGTGGCTGAATAAATTATGGTATATGAATGTTATGGAATATTATTGCTCTGTAAGAAACAACCAACAGGATGATATCAGAGGAGCCTGGAGATATTTGCATGAATTGACACTGAGTGAAATGAGCAGAATCAGGAAATCATTACACATGGCAACAACAATATTATACAATGATCAATTCTGATGGGCATGGCTCTCTTCAACATTGAGATGATTCAAATCAATTGTAATTGTTCAATAATGAAGAAAGCCATATACACACAGAGAGAGGACTGTGGGAACTGAGTGTGGACCACAACATAGCATTCTCACTGTTTTAGTTGTTGTTTGCTTGCATTTTGTTTTCTTTCTCAGTTTTTTTCCCTTCTTGATCGAATTTTTCTTGTGTAGCAAGATAATTGTTTAAATATGTATACATATATTGGATTTACTATATATTTAACATGTATTGGTATACCTGCCATCTGGGGGAGGGGGTAAGAGGAAGGAGGGGAAAATTTGGAACAAGAGTTTTCAAGAGTCAAAGTTTAAAAATCACCCATGCATATGTTTTTGTTTGTTTGTTTGTTTTGTTTTGTTTTGCTGAAGCAATTGAGGTTAAGTGACTTGCCCAGGTTCACACAGCTAGGGAATGTTAAGTGTCTGAGACTAGATTTGAACTCAGGTCATCCTGACTTCAGGGCTGGTGCTCTATCCACTGCACCACCTAGCTGCCCCCATGCATATGTTTTGTAAATAAAAAGCTTTGCATTTTGTTATCTTACTAATTTACTTTTTTAAATCTGATTGTCTTGTGTAGTAAGAGAATTGCATAAATATGTTTATACATATTGGATTTAACATATATTTTAACTTGTTTAGCATATATAGAATTGCTTGTCATCTAGGGGAAGGGGAGGATGAAGGAGAAGAAAATCTGAAACACAAGACTATGTAAGGGTCAATGTTGTTAAATTATCCATGCATATGTTTTGAAAATAAAAAAAAAACTTTATTTAAAAAAGGAAGAAATAATTAAAGAGGGTGGAAGATTGAGGGAGGTGGTGGCCAGAAACAAAACACTAGTGAGGAGGGAAAGCCTAAAATGAGAAAAAATGTAGACAAGAAAAAATAAGATAGAGGGAAATACAGAGATATATATATGGTAGAGAAAAGTAATAACAAAATTCATCAGGAAGAAGAAAAGACCAAGAATATCAAGGGAATTAATGGGAAAAATGTAAAGGTAGACCTATTTGTAAAATAATCATACCAGATGTAAAAGTAAATTATAAAGTGGCAGTTTTCAAAACCATTTGGTATTGGCTAAGAAATAGGGATCTACAGTGGAATAGGTTAGGTACACAAGACACAACAGTCAATGACTAACATAAGCTAGTTTTTTGATAAAGAAGGGAGGGGGCTGAGCATTTTGTGAATCTTCTTCTCATTTGATTTGGCTCAAAAAGAGAATATCATATATATTTGTTTTCACAGAGAAACTTGTATTACCTTATAGGAAAGTGGGAGGGAAAAGGAAAAAAATAAAGGGAAGGGCTAATAGGAGAGAAAATAGAAAACTGAAAAAAAAAAAAAGGAGAGGAGCTCTAAAAAGGAAGGACTTTGCAGATTACCTGATGGTATGCTTAGAGAACCCTAGAGACTCAACTGAAAAACTACTAGAAACAATTCACAACTTTAGCAAAGTTGCAGGATACAAAATAAATCCACATAAATCATCAGCATTTTTATATATTACCAACAAAGTTCAGCAGCAAGAGATACAAAAAGAAATTCCATTCAAAATAACGGATGATAGCATAAAATATTTGGGAATCTATCTGCCAAAGAAAAGTCAGAAACTATATGAACTAAACTACAAAACACTTTCCACACAAATAAAATCAGACCTAATCAATTAGAAAAACATTAAGTGCTCATGGGTAGGCCAAGTGAATATAATAAAAAATGACAATACTACCCAAACTAATTTACTTATTTAGTGCCATATCAATCAAACTCCCAAGAAATTATTTTACAGATCTCGAAAAAATACTAGCAAAATTCATTTGGAAGAACAAAAGGTCAAGAATTTCAAGGGAATTAATGAAAAAAAAAAGAAAGATGAAGGTGGCCTTGCTGTACCAGATCTAAAACTATATTATAATGCAGCAGTCATCAAAACCATTTGGTACTGGCTGAGAAATAGAGCGGTCAATCAGTGGCATAGGATAGAATATCAGGACAATCTAGGTAATAACATTAGCAATTTAGTCTTTGATAAACCCAAAGACCCCCAGCTTTTGGGATAAGTACTCACTATTCGGCAAAAACTGCTGGGAAAATTGGAAGCTAGTGTGGAAGAAATTAGGGCTTGACCCATACCTAACATCACATACCAAGATAAGATCTAAATGGGTTTAAGATCTAGATATAAAGAGTGATTTTGTAAGCAAGTTAGAGGAACGTAATATAGTTTACCTCTCAAACCTGTGGAGATGGAATAAATTTATGTCCAAAGAAGATCTGGAACTCCTAATTGAACCCCAGACGGATAATTTTGATTATATTAAGTTTAAAAGATTCTGTACAAATAAAACTAATGCATACAATATTAGGAGGGAAGCATCAAACTGGGAAATCATCTTTACATTTAATGGTTCTGATAAAGGCCTCATTTCTAAAATATATAGAGAATTGTCTCATATATATAAGAATTCAAGCCACTCTTCAATAGATAAGTGGTCAAGGAATATGAACAGACAATTTTCAGATGATGAAATTAAAACCATCTCTAGTCATATGAAAAGTTGCTCCAAATCACTATTGATCAGAGAAATGCAAATTAAGACAACTCTGAGGTACCACTGACACCTGTCAGATTGGCTAAAATGACAGGAAAAGAAAATGATGAATGTTGGAGGGGATGTGGGAAAACTGGGACACTAATACATTGTTGGTGGAACTGTGAACGGATCCAACCATTCTGGAGAGCAATTTGGAGCTATGCTCAAAAAGTTATCAAACTGTGCATACCCTTTGGCCCAGCAGTGTTTCTATTGGGGCTATATCCCAAAGACATCTTAGAGGAGGGAAAGGGACCCACATGTGCAAGAATGTTTGTGGCAGTCCTTTTTGTAGTGGCTAGAAACTGGAAAGTGAAGGGATGCCCATCAATTGGAGAGTGGCTGAATAAATTATGGTATATGAATGTTATGGAATATTATTGCTCTGTAAGAAACGACCAGCAGGATGATTTCAGAGAGGCCTGGAGAGACTTGCATGAACTGATGCTGAGTGAAACGAACAGAACCAGGAGATCATTATACACGGCAACAACAATATTATATGACGATCAATTCTGAGGTCCATGGCTCTCTGCAACAAAGAAATGTCTCCAACCAGTTCCAATTGTTCACTGAAGAAAACTATATACACCCAGAGAGAGGGATGTGAAACATGGACCACAATGTAACATTTTCATGATCTCTATTGATGTTTGCTTGCATTGTGTTGCCTTTCTCTGGTTTTCTTTTTTTTTTTCTTGTAGATAGGATTTTTCTTGCACAACTTGTCAACTATTATTATATTATTGACATGTAGTGGACTTCCTGCCATCTAGGGGAGGGGAGGGAACTGAAGGTAAAAGTTGTAATGGAAAGCTTTGTAAAGATCAATGCTGGGGAATTACCCATACATATGTTATACAAATAAAAAGCTTTAATAAAAAAAGAATTTATTTGGTACATGGAGGAAAGAGCTAATTTTCTTTTCTATAGTCACACAGTTAATATGTGTCAGAGAAAGAATTGGATTCCAGACCTTCCTGATAGTAAGACTATTCCTCTATTTACTATACCTTTTCAGAGTCTTCATCACTAAATAACAGAAGAGCTTTCATTGGTTAGATGCCTCTCCACCATGGTCAGGGCATAAATCTTTTTGTGTGGAATTATTTTTATCAGAATGTAATTTCAACTTTACAAAAGATAGTAATCAACATGCCATCAAGCATAAGAATTAATCATCCTGTAATTTTCCCATGCAAACATAACTTCAAATCCTATTCATATTTCTTATTTCTGGCGAATCTGTCCTAACAACAAGCACACAATTCAAGTAAAGCATTCAAAGTTTAGTTATGAGCAAAAGCTGTACGCATTTCATCCTTTGTCATCCTTCTAAACTGTTTGGCTGAGTAATGCATGAGGTAAAGTATTTGACATTTTAATTATGCATTGCTTTAAAAATATTTCCTTGTACTTTATCTGGAATTGCTTCTGTTTTAATTTCCTTGATACTTGTCCTGCGCTTATATCATGGATACAAAAAAAGATAAAAAAGACAAAATATATGATGAAGACAAAGATGAAGAAAAGGAAGGCAAAGATGATAAAGAAGAGGAAGAATCAAACAAAGATTACTTATAGCCTCATCATCAAAGTTGGTCTTTTATTCTAAGGGTGATGGGTTATTTACTATTTAAGTTGATGCAAGCAAATTACCTCCCTTGACTTTGGTTAGCACATTTGTAAAATAAAAATTTTGGACTATGTAATTACTATGGTCTTTTTGTCTATTATTCTTCATCTCAGATTTCTTAGTCTACCAAAGCAGTTCATATTATGTATTCAATAACACAGACCTTCCCAAGCACTCTCTGTCAATAGGAAGGATTTAGCTGCAGAATTTCCCATACCTTGGTTCAATCCAGTTAGTCTGAAATCTGACTGATCCAGATATTCTACCTTTTACCCAACAATATCAGTCCTTTAAAACTGAGTACTATAATTCATCTTCCACTAACTATTAACCCTTTGCTGGAAAAATTCTACTACTTCTTATCCTCTTTATGCATGAATAGTTTAATTGCAAACTTCCCTTTCTCTTCTCTCATTTTCATCTACTTCAACTCTATTGAATCCATATACCTCTCAAATCTTATCTTTTCTTTCCACTGTGCTTTCTGTAATACTTGTTCTTCAGCCAACAAATTTTCTTTTATATTAGAATTCTTCCTATCATATCCATTTCATTTATCTTATTTGAAGACCTACTTCTTTAAAGATAACAAAAATTTTTCAACCAGTCACATAGCACTGACTGTTTTTGCTACCTGTATTCGCCAACCTCACTCCCCTCTCTTGCCCCTTTATACAATCCTTCCTCAACATACATTGCCTTGAATAGAGTTATAATACTGCTTTTTTCCACTGCCACTTATAGATTTTACTTTTACCTTCATCATTCACCTTATTATTATGAAATTCACTATATTAAAATGGTCTTCCCTATTCAAATTATTATCACTATATGAACTAACAGGCCATTCAGTCTTTTTTTCTCAAGATATTCAGCACCTGGCTCATTGCCTTGCTTTCCTCTTTAACTCCTTATTTCACAATTACAACAACTGCCCCATTATCTTGATCAAAAACCCATGGAAAGTGAATTACCCAGGATTAATTTTGTGATCACACATAAGAATTGAATCCAGATTTTCCTTACTCTAAAATGAGCTTTATCCTAAATTATAATAACTCCATTAGGCTAATTTCTTTCCTTTTCTGTTTGTATTTCCTCTTTTTTTTACTAAGCTTAGAGGTTTACTCCAGAAACAGAACCACCTTTACTTCAGGAATAGGGCCTGATCCACAAAATTTTTTAAAAATGAGCAAGAAACAGAAAACAACTTTGATCACAGAAAGCTGCTAAGATGACAGAAGATCAAAAGATCAACTCAGATGAAAACAAAATGTCCACTGAGTAAATCTCAAAGAGTAATATCATTTGGTCCCAAAGTGGCTTCTTGGAAATGCTAATAAAAAAATTTTAAAAGCAAATAAGAGAGGTAGAAGAAAAATGAGAAGAGAAATGAGAAGTATGCAATTGAGAGCCAGTAGACTGGAAAAGGAAGACAATCCTTTAAAAAAAATTACAATAGCCAGATGCAAAAAAAAAAAAAAAAAAAAAAAAAAAAACTATCACTGAACAAAAGACCTTCTAATGTAGAATTAATTGAATAGAAAAAGAGATATAACTAACTATAGAAAATCACACATTAAAAACTAGAATAGGGCACATGGAAACTAACAACTGTATGAGACATCACAAATTACTCAAACAAACTAAATAGAATGAAGAAAATGTAAAATACATCACTGGAAAAACAGCTAACCTTTAAAATAGATCCAGGAGAGACAATTTTAAAATTATTAGTCTACCTGAAGGCTATGACTAAAACAAGAGTTTGGATAGCATCTTCAAGAGATCATCAAGGAAAACTGTCCTGATATTCTAGAAAGAGAGGGGAAAAGAGTCATGGAAAAAATCCATTAATAACTTTTGGAAAGAGATCACACAAGGACAACCCCATGGAACATTGTTACAAAACTCCAGAATTACAATCTCTTTTTTTGTTTTTTTAATTATTTTTATTAAAGTCATTTTGTTTACAATACATATGTATGAGTAATTTTTCAACATTGATCCTTTCAAAATTTTCCATTCCAAAATTTTCCCTCCTTCCCTCCAACCCCACTCCTAGATGGCAGGTAATTCAATACATGTTAAATATGTTAAAATATATGATAAAATCCAGTACATGTATACCAATTTATACAGTTATCTTGGTGCACAAGAAAAATAGCATCTGGAAGGGAAAAAATCCTGCAAAGGAAAGCAAAATGCAAGCAAATATCAACATGAAACATGAAAATGCTATGTCGTGGTCCACACTCAGTTTCCACAGTTCTTTCTCTGGGTGTAGATGGCTTTCTTCATCACTGAACATTTGGAACTGGTTTATCATCTCTTTGATGAAGAAAGCCACGTCCCTCAGAACTGATCATCACATAATCTTGTTGTTGCCATGTATAATTATCTCCTGGTTCTGTTTATTTCACGTAGCATTAATTCATGTAAGTCGCTCCAGACCTCTCTGAATTCATCCTGTTGGTCATCAGAATTACAAACTCAAAGAAAAATAAATACTGCCTGACAAAAGCAATTAAAGTATCAAGGAGCAACAGTCAGGATTACCCAGAATCTGAAAGCATCTACAATAAAGGCTTAGAGGGCCTCGAAGATCATATTCTGGAAGGCTACCCAGTTAGACTCAACATCATCTTTTAAGGAAGGCAATGGATCTTCAGTGAACTAAGAGACTTTCAAACATTTTTATTGAAAAAATCAAAACTAAATAAAAAATTTGATCTTTAAACACAGGACTCAGGAGAAACATAGAAAAATAAACAAGAGAAAAAATATATATAATTTAAAGCTTAAATTCTTCACATCCCTAGATGGGAAAATGATACACGTAACCCTTGAGAATGTATCAGTTATTGGGACAGTTAAAGGGGGAGGGGAGCATCACATGGACAGGGGGTATGATTGTGAATGGACTCTGATGTGATGATATTAAAGAAAAAGACATTAAGGAGTGAAAAAAAGTACTGTATTGGGAGAAGAGGAAAGGTGAGATATGATGAGTGAGACAAATTTGATCACATGAAGAGGCACAAAAGACTTATTGCAATCCAGGGAAAGAAAAGATGAGCATTATCTGAAGCTTGATCTCATCAGTTTTTGCTCAAAGAGGGAACACACTGATGTTTCATTTGTATATAGAAACTCATCTGACTTTATATTGTAGGATGAGAAAGGGTAAACAAAATTGAGGGGCTGTCTAGAAGCACCAGGAGAAAAGGGTAAATGAAAAGGGGAAGGATGATAGAAGATAGGGCAGGTAATGGGTAGGGTGGATTCAAAATAAAACACTACTAAGGAGGTGAAAGGTGGAAAGAGACAACAAAAGTATATACAGGGGAGAAAACAGGATAGAGAGAAATACAGAACTGGTAATAAGAACTCTAAATGTGAATGATATGAACTCTCCCATAAAATGAAAGTAATTAGCAGGGTGAATTAGAAAACAGAATCCTACAGTATGTTGTTTACAAGAAATTTGAAACAGAGAGATATATACAAAGTAAAGGTTAAAGTCTGGAGCAAAATGTACTATGCTTCAGCTGAAGAAAAAAAAAAAAACTAGAGGTAGCCAGGCTGATCTTAGAGAAAACAAAAGTTAAAATAGATCTAAATAAAATAAAAAAAGAAAATACATCTTGCTAAAGTGTACCATAAACAATGAAATAGTGATGATACTAAATTTACATGCACCAAGGCATAAAGCAGCCAAATTCTGAAAAGATTTTGTCAGTTACAGGAAGAAATATAGAGCAAAACTGTATTAGTGGGGGACTTCAACCTGCCCCACACAAAATCACACAAATCTAATCACAAAATAAACAAGAAAAAGGGAGGTTAATAGAATCCTAGAAAATCTAGATATGATATACCTCTGAAGAAAATTGAATAGATAAAAAAATACATTTTTCTTGGCAGTATATGGCACCTACACAAAAATTAGCCATGTATTAATAGGTAAAAACCTCACATTCAAATGAGAAAAGGCAGAAATAGTAAATATTTCTTTTTCAGATTAATATGCAACAAATCAAGCGAATGACAATTATGAGACAACATATCAAAACCTATGGGATGAAGCCAAAAGAGTTCTTGGGAAAGTTATATATCTCTAAATAGTTATATGAATAAAATGGAGAAAGAGAACAATGAATTAGGCATATAACTAAAAAAGCTAGAAAAATTATAAATTAAAAAACACCAATTAAATACTAAATTAGAAATTCTGAAATTTGAGAGATTAAAAAATAGAGTGGTGGAGCAGTGGAAATGATTAGATAGACCTAATAATCAAAGACTATAGTAATCTAATATTTAATAAATTCCCAAATTCTAGTATCTTGGAAAAGGATTCACTATTTCACATAAATTGATGGGAAGACTGAAAAATAATGTCAGAAACTCAGCACAGATCTATATCTCACACCTGATACCAATATAAAATCAAAATCAATACTTGATTTGGGCATGAAGGCAAATTAAGAGAAAAGAGATAAATTACCTATCATCATTGTAGAAGGGGGAATCAAATAAGAAGTAGGGGACATTATTAAAGGCAACATGGATAACTTTGATTATATTAAATTGTTTTGCACACTGAAAACCAACAGAAACAATATAGAAAGGAAAATACAAAGTGGGGGGGAAAATTTTTACAGGCAGTGTTTCTGATAAAGGCTTTGTTTCTAAAACATATATGTGTGAAATTTACAGGAATACAAGTCATTCCTCAATTGATAAATGGTTAAAGAGATTTAGACAATTTTCAGATGATGAAAGTATAATTTTCTATAGTTATATGAAAAAATGTTCCAAGCCATTATTTATTAAATAAATGTAAATTACAACAACTCTGAGGAAACACATCATACCTCTAAGATTGGCTAAGATGACCACAAACGATAATGATAAATATTGGAGGGGATGTAAGAAAACTGGGACACTAATGCAGTTTTGCTGGAATTGTGAATTGATCTGGAGACCAATTTGGAACTAAGTCCAATAAGCTATAAAACTGTATATACCCTTTGATGCAGTACTGCTACTACTGGGTCTGCATCCCAAGAAAATCATAATGGAAGGAAAGGATGTATATGTTTGTAGCAGCTTTCTTTATGGTAGCAAAGAATTGGAAAATGAGTAGATGCTGATCATTTGGAGAATGGCTGAATAAGTTGTGGTATATGAAGGCAATGAAATATTATTTTACTATAAAAATGCTGACCCAGATTGTTTTAGAAAGGCCTGGAAAAACATACATGAATTGATACTGAGCATTTAAGCAGAACCAGTAATAAATTATACACAATAACAAGAAGATTGTACAATGATCAACTATGAAAGACTTGATTCTTCTCAGTGCTTCAGTGATCCAAGGCAATACCAACAAACTTTGGACAGAAGGCACCATGTGCATCCAGAAAAACAATTACAGAGATTGAATATACATCATCACATGCTATGCTCACTTCTTTATTTCTGTTTTTCTTTTTTCTCTCTCATGTTTTTTTGCTTTTGTTTTGATTTTTTTCTCCCAAAATTATTCATAAAGAATTGTGTATTTAAAAAGTCAATATACAAGTATAACTAGAAAAAATAAAATAATTTTAAAAGAATGAATGAATCAAAGAACAATAAATAATTTTATTAAAGAGAATGAAAACACTAAGAAAATATTTCAAAATTTATGTAATGAAGTCATTACAGTAAGGGGAAATTGATATCACTAAAAACATATTTTAGAGAAAAAGAAAATATCAATACATTGAGCTTAAACTTAAACTTTTTAATAAAAGAACTAGAAAAAGAAAATATTAAAAATTCACAAATGAGCATCAAGATAAAAATATTAAAATTTAAAATATATTAATAAAATGGAAAGAAAAAAATTGAAGTAATTATACAAATGTAGGAGCTAGATAAAAGAAACACTCAAATAGATAAATTGCTGGCTAATTTAACATTTTTAAAGAAAGAAAAAAAAACAAATTACCGGTATCAAAAATGAAAAAAAAAGATAAATGTGCTATCAATGTAGATTATATTAAGGAAAACTAATAGCTGGCATTTTGCCCAATTATATGCCATTAGAACAGATCATTTAAATGAAATGAATGAATACTTATAAACATATAAACTATCAGGACTGATAGAAGAGAAAATAGAATACCTAAATAATCCAAACCTAGAAAAAGAAGGTGAACAAGCCAAAAATGAACTCCTTAAAAAAATCTCAGCATGAAAAGGAAATAAAAGTGAATTCTGCAAAATATTTAAGAAACAATTAATATTGTTACTATGTAATTATTAGAAAAAATAGGTAAAGAAGGAATCCTACAAAACTCCTTTTATGATATAATTACTTTGTTATCTAAATCAAGGAAAGCAAAAATAGGGAAATAAAAATGTAGACCAATTCCCTGAGTGGTTACTGATGCAAACAATTTAAATAAAACATTAACAAGGAGATTACAGCAATATATTACAGAGATCATAGACTATTACCAGGCAAGAATTACATCAGGAATGCAGAACTGGTTCTATAAGCATAACTGATCATAGCAATAAAAAAAATAAAATAAAAATCCTATGATTCTCTCAATAGACACAGAAAAAGTTATTGACATAACAAAACCCCCATTTTATTAAAAAAGGCTGGAAAACATAATATATAAAATCTTTCTTAAAATCATAAGATGTAAATAAAGAGTGATTATTATCTATAAGGGGGATAAGCTTGAAGCATTCCAAATAAGATCAGCGATAAAGCAAGGATGAACATTATCAACACTATTATTCAATAGTGTACTAAAAATTCTACTTAGATAAATAAGACAAGCAGAAGAACCTGAAGAAGCATAAAACAAAGGCAATGAATAAAACTATCACTCTTTGCAGGTGATATAATGAGTTACTTAGAGTAACCTAGAAATATCAATTAAGAAAATAATTGAAATAATTAATGAATTTACCAATGTTGAAGGATATAAAATACACCAATATAATTATCAACATTTCTATATATTATCAACAAAACCCAGCAGGAAAAGATCACAAGAAAAATTTAGTTTGAAAGACTGTAAAATATAGAATGCCTGGGAATTTACCTGGCAACATAAATCCATGCATTGTATGTAAAAAATTACAAAACAATTTTTATATGAATTAAGACATTAGGGAAATATAAATAAAAATGATAAATCCACTTATGTTAATTTAATTTAATGTAATATCAAATATACTATGAAAGAAGAATTATAGAGTTAGAAAAATATGATGAAAATATTCATCTGAAAGGAAAAAGTCAATATCAAAATAATCAATGAAATACATATACACATATTTATATGAAGAAAGATGGCCTAGCAAGTCCCAGATTTCAAATAGTATTTTAAAGTTGTAATCATGAAAACAATCTACTACCAGCTAAGAAATAGTTTAATGAATTAATGAATAAATAAGGCACATAATATATAATGATACATGACCATAAGTAATATAAAATCTGATAAACCCAAAGATCCAAGCTTTTAGAAAAGGAACTCAACATTTGACAAAAATTACAAAGAAAACTGGAAAACTAGGCATCTATAAATATCTCTTACAATATAGGCCCAAAATGTTTGTGATTTAGATATAAAGTATGACATCGTAAGTATGAAGCATGGAAAAAATGTACCTGTCGTAACTATGAATAAAGGAAGAGCCTATGACCAAATAAGAGCTAGAGAAAATTATGGGAAATAAAAGAAAAAATTTCAATTGCATGAAATTAAAGCTTTTACACAAACAAAACTAAGGCAGTCATAACTAGAAGAGAAACAAGAAACTGGGGGGAAATTTATATCAATTCTTTTTTTCAGATAAAGGCCTAATTTCTGAAATGTATATATTTGAATGGAAATAGAACTAAATTTGTTAAAATAAATAAATAAAATAAAGCATTCCTTCAGTTGACAACTGTTCAAATGGTATTAACAAGCAGTGTTCTAAATTATCAATTGTCACTTGGAAAAATTCTCCGAATCAGTACTGAGTACCGAAGTGAAAATTAAAATATTTAAAGTACAATCTACTACCTATCATATTGGCTAACATCTTAGAAAAAGGAAATGACAAATGCTAGAAGGTAAGTGGAATAATTGAGACAAGTGCACTATTGGATAAGCCAAGAACCGGTCCAACCATTCTAAAGAACAATGTGGAAATATGCCCAAAACGTTATCATACTGTATGTACCTTAAGTACAGCAACATCACTTCTAGGTCTGTATTTCATAAAGCTCAAAAAAGACAAGGGAAAAGAACCTATATATATTTTTAAAATTACATTGGCTTTTTTGTGTCAGCCAAGAATTGGAACAATTTTCAACATTCACCCTTACAAAATCTTGTGTTCCAATGTTTTTCTCTACCTTTTCCCATTTATCCCTCTCCTAGAAAGTAAGAAATCCAACATAGGTTAAACATGTTAAACAGTAATATTACTTATAGCATCTGTTTCATGTTTCAAATATAAAAATATAGATAAAATATTTTGAAAACTCCAAAAACTATGCAAATGTCATTTATTATATGCATAAAAGCAGATGTGTTCTGTTGCGTCAATGATTAATTGTTTAAATAATACTATGTGCCATACTCAAAATCTCTAAATGTTGGACTTGCAGAGGTAAAAATAAAAATAGTAATAATGATAATATTTAAAATGAGCATAATGATGTTGTTGATACTAGTAATAGTTGAGATTTATGTAATGCCTTAATGTTTGCAAAGTATTTTATATCAGTACATTGGAAATTTTCTACAATACTATGAAGAAATTTTTATTGTTATTCCTATTTCACAATAAAGAAGCATACATGGTGAGAAAAGGCTTATGCAAAACATTCTATAAGGCTTAAAGGGACCTGCTATCTCATCTATTCAAGAGTTCCTCCAATGATACAGATTTCAACTTATTCATAGCTTTCTATCCTATGTATATCTTTTGTCCATGTTCTCCCAAAGCTTCATTAAACGTACTATACTTTCATGCTCTATTCAAAATGGTCTATATTCTGTTTCTTGAACATGGCAATTCACCTCCAGCATTTATGTGTCTGTACAGTCTTTCTCCTTTGTCTATAATATTCTCATTTTCCCTGCTTCTTAGAATTCTTAACTCTTTTAAAATTTCTATTTCTGTATATTCTAGAGGCCATGACATCTTCCTCCTGCATCTTTCACAAAAATATACTTTATATTTTCTGTGTATGAAATACATATTTAATATATATGTATATATACATTATATCTCCCTTTTGCCAGCTCCACTGTTATGCTAAGATGCAAACTCTTTATGCATTTGTTTCACTTGTTTTTTATATCTTTTGTGCCTAGCACATTGTCTTCCATATACTATGTGGTTGATTATAAGTTTGACAGCTATATTGAAATGCTTAAAATTAGAAATTAGGAAAAGATAATAATTATATAGTCATATTGAGGTCTGGAAGATGAAAGATGAGGTAGTACAAAATATATATCTTAATTTTCTGAGGCAAAATCATTTCCTTAATCTGAAGTGATGCAGATAATCAGAGCTCAAGAAGAAAGGAAAAATATAAAATAGCTTCTTTGAGGAGGATATTTGTAAGTCAGAAATGACTAGAAAAATTGATAGAGGAACATTCTTTTCAAAAGAATTAATTTTAGAAGCTCTAATTAGCATGACCCTCATGGCTTCCACGAGCAGTATATGGTGTCAAAGGAGTAGAAGTAAACAAGGCACTTGATAGATGTCCGTGAAGAAGGGAACAATTGAAGAAAAAAACATATGTGAATATCATGTGATATTATTAGAACATAAAAATGTTGATGAATTCAGAAAAAAAATGTGAGATTTGTACCAGATGATACAAAGTGCAATGAGCAAATATAAGATAATATAGGTCATCAGCATAGATATTTCTAAGTATTCCAAAGTGAAACAATTTATAATATTTCAGAATTCAGATTTGTGCAATTACTAATCATAACTTCAGAAGATTAATATTAAAACATGCCTCCTACTCCTTGACAGAGAGACACATAGGCAATGTGTTGTTGGAATAACTTAATATGAGGTCAAAACTAAGAAATAATGGAAGTAACACCAGAAAAGGGTTATGGACTGAAATGACAGTGAGATCACAGAACTAGAGGTAGTGATCAAAGTAAAGGATAAAATCAGGTGGATTCAAACAGAGAAAGGAAACTGAGAATGAGAGGGATTCTGTGATTTGCCCATGATCATGATTGCTAGCAATTATCAGTGCAGAAATGTGAATCCAGATTTATTTACTGGAAATGGAATTGATTTCCTCCATATCATCTTGCCTTTTCATCAATGCAGTGACTAATCATGACTTCAGAAGACTGATGATGAAGCACCTCTCAGCAGAAACAGGATGGAAAGATCCATTTTAAGATATAGCCAGTTTGCTGATTAGTTGTCTCTCCTTATAGAAGAGAAAGTATTCAATTTTAGTGGGAATGAGTGGCAATGGAAATTCAAAGAGTAGTGTATATCATCGTTCTTCTGTCTTTCTGAGTTATCAGGGTTAAAAAGAAATAGTTAAGTTTGGAAGGAATGGCTGGGTTTGTGCTATCCTTAGGTGAAAATCAAGGATTATTTTGTGCCAGGAAATAGAAGCACCCCCCCAAAAAATGAAGAGGTAGAGAAGTTTCTTTGTAAAAGAATGGGAATTTCATCTAGTACCATAAAAGTAGGGTTGAGGAAAATCAGGAGTTGTTCAAAGATATCACTAAAGTGAACAGAGAAGACTATAAGGGAAGAAATAACAGGAGAGATGCCTAGTTGAAATGTTAATAATAAGAGTCAGAAAAGCTGAAGGTGGGATTCTTAGCCACAAGGTTGAGAACAACCATGTAAAAAGAAGCTTATAGACAAATTTGACCCCCTAAACTCTCATCCTACCACTGAGTTCTAAATAAAATATTGACAAGATGTTTTTCCTGATATCATCTTATAGGCAGAACTATGTAAGAAGGCAGCATATAATTCAAGGCTTAACAAATAGTTATTAAGTGCTTTCTACATTTAAGACAATTTATTATTTTCCAAACATTATGTGAGGTACCAGAAATACAAAGGCAAAAAACCAAACAAACAAACAAACAGGTATGACTTCAAGAAATTAGTCCTATAAATATCCTTTTCCCCCTCATATTACCAGTGATGACTTCTTAAGTGATACACTCTGGGGTCAGTACAATTTGAATTTGAACATTAACTAATATTATATTCAATATTTATATTAATTCTCTGAAGAAACTTTAACTTTATCCTTTATCTTGAAATTTAAATAACATAGACATATTACCAAGATAAATGATGTATTACATTTAAGATATAATCAGCCCTGCTATTTGGATTGCAGCAAAAAGAAAAAAAGAAAAAGGGGGGAAAAAAATCCTGGTTTTGTCTTGGAGTATGTGTAACCTAAAGGCTCAAAAAATTTCCAGGAATGGTATTACATTTTCTTGGGATATCAGCAGCAGCCAGTATTTAATACTTTACCAAATTTGAAAATAGGTCCTAAAGTAGGAGAAATCTGTACTTTTTTTTGATTGACCCTTGTAAGGACTTCTTACAGTTCTCACCCTAATTAGAGAAAAAGCCAGGAAAGTACAAATTTCTAGAACTGACAGCTCAGATAAGACCTCTGGTAATGGTTATTTTCCCCTCTAATATCAACTAATTTACCCTTTTCTTCCAAGAGGCCACCTATAAGATTGCCATACTTTCCCTGTAATACACACTGGAATTCTGGACCACTAAAAAGAATGAGAGAATTGCTTTTTGTTCCAGCTCTTTATTTTTTGTCTTTTACTTTTTCAACCCCTTCACTGAATGAAGCTCTATGTAAATATCAGATTGGTATACAACCTTCAGTTTGGGAAAAGACTTTAGGGCCTCTCTGGAGAATCCATGTCAGGATGTTATCTTGTGATGCAGCAAAATGGTTCGAATTCTTTCCTTGTAATGTCTGCATTTTTCTACTCTTCTCCCTTTCAGTTACCTCCAAGACAGCAGGTCAATTCAACCCCATTTTGTACTTGTCTTTTTTAAAAAGTGAATTGAGTGTTCCTGACAGGTGTCAGATGCAAAACCCCTAGAGACCAAAGTTTTCTATTTTATTTCAGTTCTAGCTCAGACATCTGTCCCACATCCCCCTCCCTGTCCATATTCATATACCACAACCTTGACCCAGAGAGCAGCTCCAGGAGGAAGCTAGTAATTCAGTCTACGGTCTATTAATTCCATGATTCTCCATCAGTCTGTCAACAAGGGTGTCACTAAATGCCATTAGTGATGATGTTTCTTGTGATGTTAATGTGTGTTCACTGTAAGTTGGAGTGAGACTGCCAACTCATTAAACAAAAAGCCCCCAAACAGTAATGCGAGTCTATAAACTTTGACATGTTCTTAAATGTGCTAAAAGCATATACTCCCTCCCTTTAGAACTGATGGAAAAGACAATAACTCCCCTGTTGTGTTAGAACTGTTTTCCTTTACTTCTTATTGAATCATTTAGTTGAATTATCTTTGTATCAGCAGTATCTATAGCCCTGCCTTCCCATAAAAAAAATCAAAGCTTATTTTTTAAAAGTCCAACAATTTATAGCCAAGACTTTGAAAATGACTTTATTATGCTTTTAATTAGCACTAAATAGAGTCTTAACAACTCCAATCCTAGTCCCACACATGCACATATGGATTCTAGAGACTAGTTCTCTCAAAACTTAGAAACAAATCAATTTCATTTATTCACTCAAGGGAAGTGACTTATCTATAACTGACTTCTGCATCCTTTTGTTAGCTGATCCAGCTTGTTTAGGTAGGGTGACAAATAAAAATACAGTATGTTAAAAGGAGAAAAGTTCAGCTCCCTGTTAGTCTTATTTTCAGAATTACAGAATTATGGCTAATCATTAAAAGAGTAAATGAGACCTTACTGAAACAAATGAGTTTCTCTGATTAAAATGCTACATATGCATGGCTCACTGAAAGATTGATGAGAGAAAAGTGTTGGGTTTTTTTCCCGTTCAATCACACTAGTGTATGGTTGAGTTATCACTTACTCTTGGGTAAAGAAGCAGTTAAATGTAAAAAGTTTAGGGTCAAATGAAAGCTACCTCAATCTTTATGGGTAATTAGGTTGGATTACATAAGGCAAGTGCGCATTCATTAGGTACAATGAAAATGCTAAGTGGTTACTAGACAATCATCCCTCTATACATTTCTTTCTACAGTTCATAATTCCTTATTAACCAGATAATTTTTTGCCAAGAGTAGGGAAGGAGATATAAAAAAGAACCAGCAAAAAAAAGCCATTATTCTAAAAGCATTGGGGATAGAGGATATAATACTAGGCTGGGAATGAGGAAGACTCCTTTCTCTGAGTTCAAATCTGTCTTCAGACACTTATTATCTCTGTGATTCTGTACAAGTCATTTAAACATGTTAACTCAGGTCCTCTTCTATAAATGAGCTGGAGAAAATAGCAAACCATTCCAATATCTTTGCCAAGAAAATTCCAAATGGGGTCACAAAGAATTGGACACAAACTGAAATCTTTAACAAGAGCATGGTGAATATATCTAGCCATATAGATAAGTAGATTTATAGCCATATAATCTCTAGAAACCACAGAGAGAAAAGAAAGGAAATAGCTGCTAGATATGATGATGAAGGAATGCCCCTAGGGTTCTAGGTTTCAATCATATCAATATCATTCAAAACATCTTTTGTCTGCATTTCTTTGAAATTCACAACTTTCTAGAATCAATTAATCAACAAGCATTTATTAAGCACCTACTAATTATCAGGCATTCTACTAGGTTCTTGAGATAAAAGGTTTTTTTGTTTTGTTTTGTTTTGTTTTAAGTAAAGAAATGGAGAAGAAAGAAGATGAGGAAGGGGAGAGGAGAAGAAATCATCCCTGTCCTCAAAAGTTTATTTTTATTTCATTAAAACCTCTAATCAGTGTAAACCTCAATTTTAAGAAGCCAGCAGAGGTAAATATAGAATAAATACTGAGATTGTAAAGTTGGGAGGACTAGGTACTGGGAATACTAGAACAGGGGAAAGTAGCTCTCTTGAGGAAATTTAAAGAGAGTTAAAGACACATGAGGGCCATCCAACCCAATATTACAAACAAGTATAGAATATAAAGAGTATAATGAGTTTGGCAAGATGCAAATTTAAAATGAACCCGTTTTAAATCCCCTTGGATTAGACCTCACTTCTGCCCTATTTCTGTGGTCTACAGATGAAGTATGTGTGTGATATGATCTCTCACATCTACAGAAATTCATCGCAATCTTTTCTTTAAATTTTATTTTATTTGCAAAACATATGTATGGGTAATTCTTCAACATTAACCCTTACATAGCTTTCTGTTGCACATTTTCCCCCCAGCTCCCCACCCCTCCCCTAGATGGCAGGATATCCACTATATGTTAATTATGTTAAAATACTTGGCAAATCAAATATATGTATACATATTTCCAAACTTATCATTGTTGTGCAAGAAAAATTGTATCTACATAAAAGACATAAGAGATAAAGGAAACACAATGTAAGCAAACATCAATTGAGAGCATGAAAATGTTATGTTGTGGTCCACATTTAACATCCCTCTCTCTGGGTGTATATGGCTTTCTTCAGTGAACAATTGGAAGTGGTTTGAAACATTTCGTTGTTGAAGGGAGCCATGTCCATCAGAATTGATCGTCATATAGTATTGTTGTTGCCGTGTATAATGATCTCCTGGTTCTGCTCATTTCACTCAGCATCACTTCATGCAAGTCTCTCCAGGCCTCTCTGAAATCGTCCTGCTGGTCATTTCTTACAGAGCAATAATATTCCATAATATTCATATACTATAATTTATTCAGCCATTCTCCAATTGAAGGGCATCTATTCAGTTTCCAGTTTCTAGCCACTACAAAAAGGGCTGCCAAAAACATTCTTGCACATGTGGGGCCCTTTCCTTCCTTTATGATTTCTTTGGGATATAAGCCCAATAGAAATGCTGCTGGGTCAAAGGGTATGCATAGTTTGATAACTTTTTGAGAGTAGTTCCAAATTGCTCTCCAGAATGGCTGGATCTGTTCACAGCTCCACCAACAATGCATCAGTGTCCCAGCCTTCCCACATCCCCACCAACATTCATCATTAACTTTTCCTGTCATTTGATTATCTCAATAGATGCAGAAATCCAACACTCATTCCTATTAAAAACACTGGAGAGTATAGGAATAAATGGGCTTTTCCTTAAAATGATTAGTAGAATCTACTTAAAACCTTCAGCAAGCATCATATGTAATGGAGTCAAACTAGAACCATTCCCAATAAGATCAGGAGTGAAACAAGGCTGCCCACTGTCACCATTATTATTTGATATTGTCTTAGAAATGTTAGCTTTGGCAGTAAGAGAAGAAAAAGAGATTAAAGGAATTAGAGTAGGTAATGAGGAAACCAAATTATCACTCTTTGCAGATGACATGATGGTATACTTAGAGAACCCTAGAGACTCAACTGAAAAACTACTAGAAACAATTCACAACTTTAGCAAAGTTGCAGGATACAAAATAAATCCACATAAATCATCAGCATTTTTATATATTACCAATAAAGTTCAGCAGCAAGAGATACAAAAAGAAATTCCATTCAAAATAACTGTTGATAGTATAAAAATATTTGGGAATTTATCTGCCAAGGGAAAGTCAGGAACTATATATGAACTAAACTACAAAACATTTTACACACAAATAAAATCCGACCTAATCAATTGGAAAAAACATTAAGTGCTCATGGGTAGGCAGAGCGAACATAATAAAAATGACAATACTACCCAAACTAATCTACTTATTTAGTGCCATACAAATCAAACTCCCAAGAAATTATTTTACAGATCTAGAAAAAATACTAGAAAAATTCATTTGGAAGAACAAAAGGTCAAGAGTTTCAAGAGAATTAATGAAAAAAGGCTGATGATGGTGGACTTGCTGTACCAGATCTAAAACTATATATTACAAAGCGGCGGTCATCAAAACCATTTGGTACTGGCTAAGAAATAGAGTAGTTGATCAGTGGAATAGGATAGAATCACAAGACAAACTAGGCAATAACTATAGCAATTTAGTCTTTGATAAACCCAAAGACCCCAGCTTCTGGGATAAGTACTCACTATTTCACAAAAACTGCTGGGAAAATTGGAAACTAGTGTGGAAGAAATTAGGGCTTGACCCACATCTAACACCACATACCAAGATAAGATCTAAATGGGTTCATGATCTGGATATAAAGAGTGATACTATAAGTAAATTAGAGGAATATAATATACTTTACCTCTCAGACCTATGGAGATGGAATAAATTTATGTCCAAAGAAGAACTGGATCTCTTAATTGAAAACCAGATAGATAAATTTGACTATATTAAGTTAAAAAGTTTTTGTACAAACAAAACCAATGCAGTCAAGTTTAGGAGGGAAGCAATAAATTGGGAAATCATCTTTACATATAAGGGTTCTGATAAAGGTCTCATCTCTAAAATATATAGAGAATTGTCTCATATTTATAAAAATTCAAGCCATTCTCCAATCGATAAATGGTCAAAGGATATGAACAGACAATTTTCAGAGGATGAAATTAAAACTATTTGTAGTCATATGAAAGGGTGCTCCAGATCACTATTGATCAGAGAACTGCAAATCAAGACAACCCTGAGGTACCACTACACACCTGTCAGATTGGCTAAAATGACAGGAAAAGTTAATGATGAATTCAATACAATCCTGATGAAGGTTGTAAAAAGCATATTTTAGTCATTACACTGGACTTCAGAATCACAAGAACAAAGACAAAATACCAGCTATGAAGCACAAAGTGAAATATAATTAAATGCTAGGACTCTATGTTTTACTCAATCAGAATAAACAAAAAAATATGCCCCATACTATGGCATATGTTAGTGTCTTTTCGGGGATGATGTGGGAAAGTAGCCAAGAGTAGTTCAACTTATTATTTGTTTAGTATTAAAATATTGTTATAATAAGGCTCATAGTTTATTTTTTGAACCACTGCCATCTCTGTTTTTGGTAAATAGATCTTGATTTTTCATTGATAATAAGATCTGCATTTCTCACTGAACCATAATTTAACTAGGTCCTCTCATTAGACTCATACTCATGTGATCCAGCCAGTGAATAGGGAGAAACACAAATTACAAAATAAGGCAATATTAATGACTCAGTAATTGAAATAGTGGTTTGGGAGTTGAGCATCCTGTGCTCAGTTCACAAATTTCCCATGCAGCCTTCAATTTGAGAGCTTAAACTCATATTGTCTAAGCTTTTTCATCAGTTGGATGAGAAAAACAAATCAGTTCCTGATGCCAGGTCTTGCTCCAAGTTTGCATTGTGGCTCAATTTTTACTTTCAAGACTTGATATGAAAAGAAAACTGCTTAAGAATATTGTCAGCTTGGTCCCACACAAAGAATATGCTAAAACATTGCTTGCAAGTAAATACACTCTTCTGCCAAAGTCTATTAAGATTATACTTACACATCCTACATCTTCTCTGAATGGTTTTCACTTACCTACATACTTCTTGATCGATGAGGAAAACAAACTTCGGGGACATGTTAAGAATGATCCCCATATAGATTTTGTGCTGCAGAATAAATGCCTATTCACAGAGGGACTATTTGCAAGTGATCCATCGTCACTGGAGAAAAGCATAAAAGAGTCTATCTTGCCATTAAAACTCTGTCATAATGTGAGTGGTTGCTAATTGTATACACACAACTACAAATGTGCTGACAGCAAACCAGAATTTATTCAAGCACGGAATTGTTAACCACCATGCCAATAAAATCTACATATTATACATGTTTAAGACTTTCACAAGCACAAAAAATAAAATTAAAAAAAAAACAGCAAAACACACAGTAGTGCTATCTAAAACTTTTTTACATTAAAATATATTAGCACAATTAGGAGATGATGTAGGGTTGGAATGAACTTATTAATAAGTAACAATATCAAGGAATATGAATCAATTGAAAAGTGACTAAATATGGTATGTAAAGCTCTATTTAGAAAAGAGAAATTTACTCTGATAGTAACTTAACTCAGACTATATATGATATCTGATCATATAGTTATTGAATTCTAAAACTGTACATGGCCTTAAATAAGGGCATCTAATCCAACCACTTACTGATAACTGACAAGTTTGTTGCTGCATGTAATAAAGCCTCAAAACATGCTGAAATAATTTCTGAGTTATGGTTTAAGGGCTACCTGTATGCCCATAGTGGCAAAAGTTATTTTATAATAGATTTTATGACATGACTTTTTACCTCCTCAAGATACCTGAAAGTTCCTCGAAAAATGAATTTCAATTAATCACTAAGAATTGAATGAATGAATTGATAAAAATGAGTGTTTCATAAATAAAGAGGGTAATGGATATTTCTGTTAAATAGCCATTGCAAAGCTTCATTCTATACTACTATATGCTACAGAAGAACTATAGAAACTTAAATTTACTTTCATAATATGTTATCTTCATTTTCCCAATTAGAAAGCCGAGTCACAAAAATAGAACATTTGACATGATAGCCAATTCATTTTATGGAAAAGCTGAAACCAAAATGTGAGCTTCATCCTTCCTTTCAACCTGCTCTCACACACAAACATGCAGACAATACTACCATTGACCCTCCCCATTATAACAGAAATAACAATGGGGCAACATTCATCCCAGCTCATGCTTAGCATATACCCATTCATTCTTTCTTACCTATGCTTCTATGACCTTAAAGAAAAAGACTGCTTTTGATTTGATTTCTAAAATTATCTCATTGTCTAAACAGAATCTGTCAGTCTGAAGATGCTAAGTAAATCATTATTTGTATATCCCATTATAATCTACAATTCTAAGGCCCTCTATCCACTAGTAAATTTCATCATACATTTCCAAATGTCTTAATAGCTGATATTAGAGTATGCTTTAACCTCCTAATCTATTTCTTGACTAATGCACATCTTAAATCCTAAATCCCATAATTATACCAGTATGATTCTCAAGCAGAATAAAATATAGTTAGAAATCATTCCAGAGACGCTACAAATAAATCACAGGTAAAAATAATGGGTAGCACACAGTGTAGAGCTCAGAGAAGCTGGGTAATAATTACTTTCAAAATTTATTGAGGGCATAAAATATAGATATATATATGAGGGTATGTATAGTTTAAAATCAATTTATATTGAATTTCCTAAGAAATAAATAATTTAAGTTTAAGGAAAAAACACATTTTGTAACCAAAAGAAAATCTCGGACTTTTAAAACGTCTAATATTTTATTAGACTCACAAATGACTTTCTCTGATGAGCACAATGACCATACAAGAAACAGGTCATTTTTTTTCTTTTCTATTCTTCTATTAGGTACAACCAACCCCTCCCTTTCTTCTAAGCTAATTTAATATAGACAAGACTTCCCTCTTGTGGCTGGATGGTGCCAGTTTATACCTTTTTTATGTCAAAGATAATTTTTTTTTTTTGCATTTCAAAGAAGGAAGGTGAGAAAAAATAAAATAGTCACCTGATAACAAATGGGGCATAGAAAGAAAGAGCTATAATTGACTAGTCACATTCCAGTGGCATAAAACCTTAAATTATCCAAGTACATACATGTTACTTCTGTAATATGCGATCTGAGACAATTCCATTAAGTGATGTGATCATATAGATGGTCATGGTTCACTCTCTCATGGGCGGACAAGTTTCTGTGAATGCTGCCATTTTCACACAGCATGCAAAATGCAGAATGCTTTCTCTCTGTGCTCATCAGATTTTTTTTTAACAGTAATGCAAATGGAAAGATTTGAAAATACCATGAATTTTTAATAAAAATGTCACTTTTGACTCTTAATGTGACTAATTTTTTTACTGAAACAAAGGCTTTACAAACTCTAAGTAGCCATATGTGTTCTGAAATGGAAAAGATTATTTTCACCCTGAGGTCATCAACTAGCATACAACAATCCAATTATGATGACAACATACAGTAGGGTGAAATAAGGGGCTATAATATTTTACAAATTTTAAATTATTCTCTATTTTAATAACTCCAAATAATTTTATAATTTGGGAAGCCAGTGCTCTAAGGATGCATAAAACAGAAAAAAAATTAATGAATTAGCTAATATCATATATTAATCATTCATTCATTTAATCAAAAAACAATTATTGAGCATCTATCTAAGGGGGATATGAGGAAAATATGATACAGCCCCTGCCCTCATAGAATTTTTACATTTATGAGTTGAAAGACATGTCTGGTGTCAGCTTCTGTGAGTCTGACTTGAGCAAGAATACACTTTAAAATACTCAGCAAGTTACCATCTCTTTGTTGCTCGAAAACTTCTAGTGAGACGGTTTTCTCCTTCTTTCTCCTGAGCAATTCATTCCACTTTCAGATAATTTAATTATAAGATGACTTTACTTCAACTAAAAAGTATGTTTTTGTGATTATCCATTGTTCCTAGTTTTCCATCTTCTTTCCTGGGACAAATGTTCAAATATATGAAAATGCCTATGAAGCATGAAGAAGACGAAGCATAATTTGAAGGCATTCTCTATCCTTCTCATCCTCCTGTGGATTCTTTTCTTTTTATCAATGTTCCTCCTAAATTGCAGTATACTGAATGAGCATAGTATTCGAGATATTTCAGAATTGGGCAAAGTACAGTGGGAAGCTCATCTCTCTGAATTAGGATCCTATATTTCTTAATGCAGCCCAAGATCATATTAGGTTGTTGTTTGTTTGTTTTGGCTTCTTCCTTATACTGTTAATTCAGATCAAGTCTGAAATATAGTAAAAAAAAAAAAAAAAAAAAAAAAAAAGCCCAAATGTTCTTTAAAGAAAACACTGCTTTCATTATGTCCTTGTAAAATTAACTTTTTAAACTCAGCAGTAAGAATTTACATTTGTATTATCATTTCATAATATTAATTTCAATCCAGTGTTATAAACACTTGCCCAGTTAGATGCAGGCTATTGTCTGTGATTCTTAAGCAACATTTTTTAAAAATATTATCTGCTATATTTTTATGCCTTCTAGTTTCATGTATTCTTCAATTTAAATAAGCATCCTATCTATACTTTTATTAGAGTCATTGATGAAAATGTCAAATAACCACCTAAAATTCCCTGGGGTTCCCTAAAAGGAACATTCCTCTAATCTTACATGAAGCAATTAACTATTGTACTTTAGTTGCAGGGAATCAAGCAATTCCTGAATCTTTTCAATTTTATTATCGTATACTTGATATATCTCCTTTTTTTTACCCATAAAAACAGCATAAAAGAAAAAGTCATATGTATTTCCAGTAAGGAGGCAAACTCTTACTTTATTACTTTCTTCTAGACACCTTCTCTGTCAAGATAGGGTAGATATGTTTCAAATTCAGCCTTCTGAAATTGATACTGGTCATTACAATAATGTGAATTGCAATCTTTAAAATACCTTTCCCATTTATATTTCAGTGGGTATTATATAAATTGTTCTCTTGGTATGGAATCTTTTCATCTAGACCTCTTAAGTTTCTTTGAAATTGTCACTTTCTTATGTCATATGCTGTGGCAATATTTATGCATATATTCATAAGTTGATGTTTCTGTTGTTGTTTATTTGTTTGGAGTTTTACTTTTTTATTGTTGCTTTAATATATTTCCAAAACTAGTCATTGAAATATTATCTTTCCCTCCAAACACTTCTTCCAAACTTCACTACTGTTGTTAAAAGTATCACCATCTCTTGAGTACCTAAATTTATAATTTCAGTGTCATTCCATATGTATTACCAAATTTTGTCATGTCTACCTTTAAAATTTCAAATGTGTATATATTCCCTTTACTCCTTTTAAATAAAATCAAACTGATTTAGATACATTTCCTCTTGCTTAATCTCTTATTTATGCTTATTCCTTTAATTTATGTTTTTGTTATGTTTGTTAACTTGCTATAGCTAGTATTTTTTTTTTGCTTTTTGCTGAGGCAATTGGGGTTAAGTGACTTGCCCCAGTGTCACACAGCTAGGAAATGTTAAGTGTCTGAGACCAGATTTGAACTCAGGTCCTCCTGACTGCAGGGCTGTTGCTCTATCCATTGTACCACCTAGCTTCCCCTATAGCTAGTATTTCAAGAATCATAAAAAGTAATCATGGCAAAATTGAACATCTTTTTGTTTTCCCAATCTTATTGAAAAATTCTTCTGGCATTTTTCTATTAATATTAATGTTTGATTTTACTTATTCTATTTACTATTATATTTCTAATTACTAATTAGGTAGTGGTTATCATAATAAGTGTTTTTAACATAAATGAGTTTCTCTATTTTATAAAAGATGTGTTCTATTATTACTGTGATCTATTATGTTTAATTGACCCTAACAATAATTAGCCTCATATTACTAGTGTAAAGTCACCTTTAGCATATATATATATGTATATGTATATATACATATACATATATATATATATATATATATATATATGTAACTATAGAGTCTGAATGAAGATCAAAGCATAGTATATTCATTAGGGTAGAAGGAGGGAGCCATAGCTTTCCCCATTTGTTCTCTTTCTTCTTTCACAATATGACTAATGTGGAAATATGTTTCCATGATTGCACATGTATAACGAATATCAGATTGCTTGTCATTTTGGGGAAGGGGAAAAAAGTGACAGAAAAAAATGGAACTCTTTTTCAAAACAAATATTGAAAACTATCTTTATATGCAATTGGAAAAAAATTAAATAAAATTTAGAAAAAATACTCTATGTAATGTTTTCATTGTAATCAACTAAATGATCCCATTCTTGGTTTCTGAATTAGAATTATGAAGATTTGAGCACAAATCCTGCCATGGGTACTTAATATTGCTGTCATTCTGGACTACTGACTTAATTTCTCATAGCCTCAGTTTGCTCATTTGTAAAATAGGAAAAAATAGCACTGACCTCATATAAGAAAGAAATTTGTTTTTAAAATGATAAATGTTAATTTTTATTCTTGAATAGGTTGCATAGTAAATAGAGTACAGGGCTTGCAGTAAGACAGATCTAAGTTCAGTCGAACCGCAGACACTTCCTAGTTGTATGACCCTATATCTCTATCAAGCTCAGTTTCCCCAGCTGCAAAATAGGAATAATAATAATAGCACCTATCCCCCATAGTTATGAGGCTACAATGAATTAATATTTCTAAAGCATTTAAGTTTATTTTTTTTTCTTTAAACAGAAAAATCAGGTTAAGAAACCTTGCCTAGCTTCCGGGGGTGGAGCCATGGTGGCAGAGATCAGACAGGAGTCTCTGTAACCTCCTCTAACCTTCCCTCAAACCAACAACATATGAAGCCTCTAGACTGATTTTGAAGCAAAAAAAATCCACAATATCTTGAGGACAACACAATTCTAGAAGAAGATACTCTGGAAGAACTTCAAAACTGGTCTGTTTTAATTGGGCAGGGGGGTGGTCTGCTGAACCCAGACTGCAGCACAGGGAGACCGGGGCAGGAAGCTGGAGCAGGAGTCAGAGCATTGTGTCTTTCACACACCTGGGAGTCTTCTGCGGGCCTCTTGGGCCAATCTGTCCTGATTGTGGGCAGGTGATTTGGAGGATCTGCCTTTTGTGGGGAGTAGATTGTGAATCACTGAACCCCTGATGAGCATCGGACCTAGCTGCCATTACACAGCACCCTAGGGCGATCAATCAATCAATCAGCAGGACTGATCAGCACCAGAAATAATTCAATCAGCAGAACTGCCCCAGAGTGAACTAAAGCAGACCTGCCCAGCACCTGACATAATTCAATCAGCAGAACTGCCCAGTTCCTGAAATAACTCAATCAGCAGAACTGCCACAGGGCAAATTAAAGCAGCTGTCCCACCTTTGCCTTAAACAGACCTCACACCTTTAAAAGAAATGAATAAAAAAACAAAAAGAGCTCTCACCATAGACAACTTTTATGGAGAGAGGGAAGAACAGACCGCAAATCCTGAGGCCCCTAAAGGTAAAGCAACTCCAGAAAAAGCCCCAAACAGAGACATAAACTGGTCTCCATGTCACAAGGCTTTCTTTGAAGATTGCATAAAAAATCTTAAAAGAGAGTTAGAAGAAACATGGGGAAAAGAAATGAGATCACTGCAAAATAAAATAGAAAAAATGGAAAAAGAATGCAATGAACAAAAAAATGTAAATGGTCAATTGCAAAAGGAACTAAAAACAGTAACTGAAGAAAATAAGACATTAAAAATTAGAATCAAACAACTGGAAATGAATGACTCATCAAGACTTCAAGAATCAGTCAAACAAAAACAAAAAAATGAAAAGATAGAGAAAAACATGAAATATCTCCTAGGAAAAACAACTGACCTGGAAAATAGATCTAGGAGAGACAATGTAAGGATTATAGGGCTTCCTGAAAGCCATGATGAAAAAAAGAACCTAGACACTATCTTCCAGGAAATCATAAAAGAAAACTGCCCTGATATTTTACACCCAGAAGGCAAAATACTCCTTGAAACAATCCACCGATCACCTCCTGAAAGAAACCCAAACATTAAGTCCCCCAGAAATATCGTGGCTAAATTCCAGAACTATCATACCAAGGAAAAGATATTACGAGAAGCCAGAAAGAAACAATTTAAATATCAGGGGACCACAATTAGTATCACACAGGACCTAGCAGCTTCTACTTTGAAGGATCCAAGGGCCTGGAATCAGATATTCTGAAGGGCAAAGGAACTTGGATTACAGCAAAGAATAAGTTACCCAGCTAGAATGAGCATTATCTTCCAGGGAAGAAGATGGTCATTCAATGATATAGGAGAATTTCACCTATTTCTACTGAAAAGACCAGAACTGAACAAAAAGTTTGATCTACAAACACAGAACACAAGAGAAACATAAAAAGGTAACAAGAAAAAAAATAACAAAATCCCTTGAGAACTATATTTATGTTATAGATACTTATAGAATGAGGGTTGATTTTATGAATCTATTCTTACATTATGATTATGAAATGATTACTGTGATTTTATGATTATTATGATATGATTATTGTGATTTTATGATTATTATATGATAAACTGAAAAAGAAATTAGAGGTAGAAAAAGGAATAACACTGGAAAAAGAGGAAAAGGAGGTAAAATAAGGGAAATTACATCACATGTAGAGGCAAAGAAAACCTATAATGATAGATGGGAAAAAAAGGAGTTGAATGAGAATTGGGTTCATATCCATCTCATCAGATTTGTCTCTGAGGGAATAATAGATGTACTTATAAGGAAACAGGAGGGAAAGGGGGGAAAAAGGGGTGGGTGGGGCTCTAAAGGGGAAGGATTGTTTGAGGGAAGTGGTTATCAAAACCAAAATAGCAGGGAGGAGGGAAAGGGGATAAGAAAGAGAAAACTATAAGGTAGGGTAAATAAGATTTCAGGAAATACAGAATTAGTTATTTTAACTGTGAATGTGACTGGAATGAACTCTCCCTTAAAGCAGAAGCAGATAGCAGATTGGTTTAAAAACCAGAATCCAACAATATGTTGTCTACAAGAAACACATCTAAAACATAGAGATACATACAGGGTGAAGGTAAAAGGTTGGAGCAGAATCTATTATGCTTCAGGTGAACAAAAAAAGCAGGGGTAGCAATCCTGATCTCAGACTAAGTAAAAGCAAAGATAGACTTAATTAAAAAAGACAAAGAAGGAAATTATATCTTCCTAAAGGGTACCATAGATAATGAAGCAATATCAATACTAAACATATATGCACCAAGTGGTATAGCATGGAAATTCCTAGAGGAAAAGTTCAGAGAGATGCAAGAAGAAATTGTCAGCAAAACTATAATAGTGGGGGATCTCAACCTCCCTCTCTCAGAACTTGATAAATCAAACCACAAAATAAATAAGAAAGAAGTTAAGGAGGTAAACAAAATGTTAGAAAAGTTAGGTATGATAGATCTTTGGAGGAAATTAAATGGAGACAGAAAGGAGTTTACTTTTTTCTCAGCAGTCCATGGAACTTATACAAAAATTGACCATGTGTTAGGCCACAAAAACCTCAAAATCAAATGCAGGAAGACAGAAATAATCAATGTATTCTTTTCAGATCATGACAGAATAAAAATCACATGCAATATAAGGCCAGGAGAAAATGGACCAAAAACCAATTGGAAACTAAATAATTTTATCCTAAAGAATGAGTGGGTGAAACAGCAAATTACAGACACAATTACTAATTTCATCGAAGAGAATGACAATAATGAGACAACATACCAAAATTTGTGGGATACAGCCAAAGCGGTAATAAGGGTAAATTTTTTATCTCTAGATGCTTATTTGCATAAAATAGAGAAAGAGAAAATCAATGAATTGGGCTTGCAACTAAAAAAGCTAGAGAAAGAACAAATTAAAAACCCCCAATCAAATACCAAACTTGAAATTCTAAAAATTAGAAGGAGAGATTAGTAAAATTGAGAGTAAAAAAACTATTGAATTAATAAATAAAACTAAAAGTTTGGTTTTATGAAAAAAACAACAACATAGATAAACCTCTAGTTAATTTAATTAGAAAAAGGAAAGAGGAAAATCAAATTGTTAGTCTCAAAAATGAAAAGGGAGAACTTTCCACCAATGAAGAGGAAATTAGAGCAATAATCAGGAGTTACTTTGCCCAACTGTATGCCAATAAATTTGATAACCTAAGTGAAATGGAGGAATATCTACAAAAATATAGATTGCCCAGATTAACAGAAGAGGAAATAAATTACTTAAATAGTCCCATTTTAGAAAAAGAAATAGAACAAGTCATTAATCAACTCCCTAAGAAAAAAATCCCCAGGACCATATGGATTTAACATATGAATACTACCAAACATTTAAAGAACAATTAACTCCAATATT
>JAJPUD010000807.1:73516-86790 GCA_023553655.1 Myrmecobius fasciatus
GGTCACATGAAAAGGTGCTCCAAGTCACTATTGATCAGAGAAATGCAAATTAAGACAACTCTGAGATACCACTACACACCTGTCAGATTGGCTAAGATGACAGGAAATGATAATGATAACTGTTGGAGGGGATGTGGGAAAACTGGGACACTGATACATTGTTGGTGGAACTGTGAACGGATCCAACCATTCTGGAGAGCAATTTGGAGCTATGCTCAAAAAGTTATCAAACAGTGCATACCCTTTGACCCAGCAGTGTTTCTACTGGGCCTATATCCCAAAGAGATTTTTAAGAAGGGAAAGGGACCCACATGTGCAAAAATGTTTGTGGCAGCCCTTTTTGTAGTGGCAAGAAACTGGAAATTTAAAGGATGCCCATCAATTGGAGAATGGCTGAATAAATTATGGTATATGAATGTTATGGAATATTATTGTTCTATAAGAAACAACCAACAGGAGGATTTCAGAGAGGCCTGGAGAGACTTGCATGAACTGATGCTGAGTGAAATCAGCAGAATCAGGAGAACATTATACACAGCAACAAGCCTATATGATGATCAATTTTGATGGACATGGTTCTCCTCAACAATGATGTGATTCAAACCGGTTGTTCAGCAATGAAGATAGTCATATACATCCAGAGAGAGGCCTGTGGGAACTGAGTGTGAACCACAACACAACATTTTAATGCTTTCTGTGAATATTTCCATGCATTTTGTTTTCCTTCTTAGGTTGTTTTTTCTTTTTCTCTTTCTAGATCTGATGTTTCTTGTGCAGTAAGATAACTGTATAGATATGTATACATGTATTGTATTTGTCATATAATTTATCCTACTTAGCATGTACTAGATTACCTGTCATCTAGGGGTGGGGGTGGGGGGAAGGAGGGGAAAAGCTTGGGAAAAAAGTTTTTGCAAAGGTCAATGTAGAAAAATCACTCATATGTTTTGTAAATAAAAAGCTTTATTAAAAAAATAAAAACTTTTTTTTAAATTTAAAAGAAACCTTGCCTATCAGTTTCAATGGTCTTGTGATGAAGAGACCCATATATGCCCAAGGGGAAGACTGTGGGGATTGAGTGTAAATCACAACATAATGTTTTCACTATTTTTATTGTTGTTTACTTGCATTTTGTTTTCTTTCTCATTTTTCTTTTCCTTTTTGAGCTGATTTTTTTCTTGTACAGCATGATAATGGAACTATGTATAGAAGAATTGCACATATTTAACATATTGGATTGCTTGCTGTCTAGGGGAGAGAATAGGGGGAAAGGAAGGAAAAAATGCAACATGAGGTTTTGCAAAGGTAAATGTTGAAAATGTTCTGTGCATATGTTTTGAAAATAAAAAGCTTTATTAAAAAAAGAAAGAAAAAAGAAACCTTGCCTAGATCCACATAAAGGCCCAATCTATACTGAAAGAAAACTAGCAGAAAAGTTTGAACAGATTTCTTTGGTATGATGTTCAAAGTGAATTATTTCATCATAAAAGGCTATATAAAATAATGTCCAAAATAAATTTGCAAGGAATTATATATAATAGGTTTGAACATTTCTATGAAATATAAAGCTTAGTGATGGAGACAATTCACTAAAAGGACTGGAATTCTTAACAAAAACTTTTTTTTTAATTTCAGTGTCAAGTTGTTTAGCTACAATTTATCATGGCTCTTATTTAATAATATTTTTGTTAATTATTTATGTTGTACTCTTAGATACCACTACACACCTGTCAGATTGGCTAAGATGACAGGGAAAAAGATAATGGTGAATTTTGGAGGGGGTGTGGGAAAACTGGGACACTGATACATTGTTGGTGGAACTGTGAATGGATCCAACCATTCTGGAGAGCAATTTGGAACTATGCTCAAATAGTTATCAAACTTTGCATACCCTCTGACTCAGCAGTGTTTCTACTGGGCCTATATCCCAAAGAGATCTTAAAGGAGGGAAAAGGACCCACGTGTGCAAAAAATGTTTGTGGCAGCCCTTTTTGTAGTGGCAAGAAACTGGAAACTGAAAGGATGCCCATCAATTGAAGAATGGCTGGATAAATTATGGTATATGAATGTTATGGATATTATTGTTCTGTAAGAAACAACCAACAAGATGATTTCCGAGAGGACTGGAGAAACCTACATAAGCTAATGCTAAGTGAAATGACCAGAACCAGATCATTATACACAACAAGAATATATGAGGATCAATTCTGATGGACAATGAGATGTTTCAAACCAGTTCATATTGTTCAGTGATGAAGATGGTCATATACATCCAGAAAGAGGCATGTGGGAACTGAGTGTGGACCACAACATTGTAATGCTTTCTGTGGCTATTTGCTTGCATTTTGTTTTCCTTCTTAGGTTGTTTTTTTTTTTTCTCTCTCTTTCTATATCTGATTTTTCTTGTGCAGTAAGATAACTGAATAGATTTGTATACATATATTGGATTTGTCATATAATTTAACATATTTAACATGTATTAGACTACCTGTCATCTAGGCATGGGGGTGGGGGGGAAGGAGGGGAAAAATTCGGAACAAAAAAAATTTTTTTGCAAAGGTCAATGTAGAAAAATCACTTATAAGTTCTGTAAATAAAAAGCTTTAATTAAAAAAATAAAAATTACTTATGTTGTAGAATCTTTGTGGCAGTTTTTATATCACTGTCTACCAGAAATTATGAATCCTAAAGCACAATGATCAGGAATTTAAAGAAAATATTCTTCTCATAATTCTGTAAATATATGTGTACATGTTTTAAGTATGAAAATTAAAATTTTAAATATAAAAAACAAGCTTTATTTCCAAAGAACAAAAATATGCTGCCAAAATAAGTAATTTTTAACAAATGCAGCTTTTCAGTCACCTGAAATTTTGAAATATCACACTAATAATTGTTCTTTTATTTTCCTTTAGGCAATCTGTTTCCAGTGATCCATAATTAAAGCTGACAGAAGCATGATTAAAAATGCAAAAGGATTTGAATCTTGCTTTAGTTGAAGTATTATTACCTCTGGATTTAAATGATTAGAAGACCAGGATATGAAGAAAAAATTCACTCCCAGATATCCACAAAGAGGATTTCACTTAACACTCAATATGGAAGTTGCCTTTTTTTATCTTTATGAGGAATCATTTTGGAGATTATGTTCTCTAGAGCTGAATGTAGTTACTGAGTTTTGAGACGTTTGAGTTATATTTATTCCCATTAGAAATAAAGTATAAGGCAATAAAAATGTGACCATTCCTGAAGAAAACGTGTGTGTGTGTCTGTGAGTGTTTGTATGTGTCTGTGTGTGTGCGTGTGTGTGTGTTAACCTTAGTTCATTGTGGCAAAGAATCTTTCTGAAAGAAATGAAGACTGACCAAACATTTTTAAGCCAATGGAACCATATTACATTCATGCCACACTTTACTATCTTAACAAAGCAGACAACAGAATAGAATGTGAAAAATAGATAAACCAATAAATGAAGTTATATTTATAAGTAATTCACATTTTCATTTCCAGTTTTCACCACAAGTTCAATTCTCAGTTATATAGTTCTGTCAGTAAAACATTCTATCTTAACTTTACCAACCATTTTTCACACTTTCAATCTTTTATCACTAAAATTAATTTGATGGATAAGGCACAGATAGGATAAGTGACGTGTCTGAGGTAAAGACAAAAAGCTAGTTAATGACTGACAGTATTGGAATCCCAACCATCCTCTTCCCAAACCAGCAGTATTTTTAAATTTTTGTTTATTTTATTCTATTGCAATAACACAATGAAATAAAAACTTACCATAGGAAGAAAAGTAGAGTGAAAGGGAGGGGGGGAGAATTACAAATTTAATTACAAGATCAGAAAATTAAATGAGTTATATAATGAAAACTATTTTTATCAGAGTCCTTTATAAATGGTGGGACAATGAAAAGCAATTTATATATACTTCTAATGCCTAATAAAAAAACAAAGAAGAAAAAAAAAGATTGTTAAGTGGTTAGAAGCGAGATTCCTGCAGAAGACTTTCTTACAGAAGATAGCCAGCAGATTTTGCCTTTATTTATTATCAGGAACCTACTTAATTTTGATCAAATGCAGTGGAGCATGTTGTATGCAATAATACAATGGATATCAAGAAAAGGCAGGAAAACTTATATTAAAACATATTTTACTCAGTATCACAACTCACAGCAGAACAACCAGGTAATTTGCCATAACAGTTAACCACTGGAATGATGAGAATTGAGGAACTCAGTTTTAGTATTTATGGTGGAAAAGAAGAATATACTTGTAAACTATAAAAATTTGTGTAATTTATGCTTTGTACAAAAAAAACAGTCAACTGTGCACAAAATATATATTGTTCTTATTGAGAACAAAATGGAAAAAAAAATTGCTGAAAGTCCCTAATCTTGCTCTCCGATTTATCATGGAGAATGAAGTGTTTGCCTCTGGGCTACTTAATATTTACCAGTGAACGACTTGAAAAAGGCACAGACAGTATGCTTCTTTAATATGAAAATAATACAATGCTTGGGAGTTATAGTTATAACAATGGAAGAGAATGGAAATTTTAAAAGATCTAAATAGAGTAGAATATTGGACTAAATCTAGTAACAGAAAATTCAAGAGGAGTAATATATTATACCTGAGTTACCAATATCAACTGATACAAGATAGGGGTGAACATGACTAGATAACTGTTCATCTGAAAATGATTTGGATTTATTGTTTCTTGCTTTGTTTTTTTGTTGTTGTTGCTGTTATTTGGAAGGATGGGGGGGTTCAAGGGGGAATATAGTTTTGACATACGTCAATAATATGATATGGCAGCCAAGAGAGCTACTATGATCTTGGGCTGTATTATAAAAATTATGGAGATAGAAATTTCATTGATTAGATAGAACTTATGAGGAAACTTTATAGCAATTCAAGTCCCCATTTTTCCTTCAGTTTGTAATATTAGAAAGTTACCTAGAGTATTAAAAGGTTATAAGACTTATCGAAATATATATAGCCAACATGTGACAGAGGCAGAATTCCATGATCAGACACTTATCCTCTCTGCCATGGTTCATTCAGACAGAGGGAAGAAGTAGGTTTGTTTTATTCTGCGTTGATAAAGACATATCTAAAGTGTTGGGGTGAACTATTTCTGCCACATTTTGCCTACAGAGTGCCCAGAAGCATTGAGCTGAATGGGAAAGATCCTTGAGTTCATGCCATCTGAGTTTATAATTTGAAAAGTAGAAGAAAGTTTACTTGGAGATGAAAAGAGAGGTCATACTAACTCTGCTTAAGAATTTGAAGGACTTTTACACAGACAAGGGAGTCAATAATCTTTTGGCTCTAAAAGACAGAACTAGTAGAAAATGTATAAAATCTTCAAAAAGGCAAATCTGCTTTCAAAGTAAGATGATGAAAATGTAATTGTCTAAAAGTAGAATGGATTTCTTCCTGCTCCAAGAGGGATTTAGTTTTGAGGTCTTCAAACCAAAACAGAATGGTTACTTGTGTGGTATGTTCCAAAGGACTGAATCTGAATGGGTATTGATAGCCCTCCTAGCTAGAAAATTTTGTGATTCTGTTTCTTGAAAGAATATATGTGCTTACATAGGAAAATAAAGGGTAATATTAATAGAAAGAGGGAAACACAAATCAGAAACTATGTCAGGATACTGATAGATAGAATAATGTGGGAAAAAAGCAAGGGAAATAGAAGAAACACTAAACTTTTGAAGATGATAGAATTGGACTCTGAGAAGAATATAGTCTCTTATATTCAATCATTTATAATGAAAGTCCAACCACTGGTATTATCAAGTCTGAGGTCCTAAGAAGAGCATTCAGTGAGTGAAAACTTCTAAGCCAGGTATTTTGAGGCAGCAAAATACCAATTGAAAATGAATCATACAACCATCCTTCTAATATTCTGTTTGTTTAGGCATGTCTCTAGGAAATTAAAGAGAGAATCTCCAAATTTGTGCCACTTCATTTTAGCACTATAAATCAGGGGAAAATGGAATTTATCCCAGGACTTATATAAAGAGCATTTCTAAAAATTAGAAAGTCCTTATGAAAAAAAAATAACACCTTTCAACACAGGTTGTTTTCATTACTACTACCAAAGGAAGGTAGAATCTTCAGAAGAGGAATAAAGAGAAAAACTGATTAAGGTTATAGTAAACTGACTCTGGGACAAAAAAAATACAGTCAATGAGTACTGAGAAAAATATATTTTCATAAAGGTACATAGATTTTTATCTTTTTTACATTTATTTTATTTTCATTTCCAAATCCTTTCTCTCTCTCAACTCACTCTACTCCACTGGAAAAGCAAAAAAATATAATGCCTATTTTATATGTAAAAGTGCACACATTTTTATTAAGAAATATTTTAACTGAAAGTGGAGAGGAAAAAAATTTAAATCCATGCACAGATATCATAGAGATAGATGGCTAATAAGAAAGAATTTGGAAAGTGGAGATTCCTATAGTTTATTAAAGTTGATACTGGGCTAAATGATTAAAATTTCTTTATAATTTGATTACTGTGTTTCTATGATCCTCCAATCCAACAAGAGGGTTAGCAATACTACTCTTGTCTTCTGTCACCTGCCTATATATACATGAACAGGTGTGATTAATATAATAACTTCAACAACTTAATGAAATTTGATAAGTTGGACATTATTATATCACTGATATTTGGTAAAATGTAACTTATGACTTGCATCTCTATGAATAGGTTAGATAGAAACAAGTTAGATAATAGGGCCAATTGAGTAGGATTGTACAGTAATAAGATATACTCCTACATATATATCCATGAACCAAAAGGAATAAGGAAGGGAGGATAAATGAAGGAAAAGTAACATTGGGCTAGGATTGTACTTTAGACAAAGACTTTTTAATTTTTTTTCATTCAAGGCTTCCTTTTAGCCTGAGAAATTTTACCTCCAGATATACAGGTATATAAAATAGGCATACAAATCAAAACATTTACTGATAATAAATCATAATTTCATTATCCCCACATTCTGAGACCTCCATATAAAGTCATAAACCACTGTTTAATAAAGTAGGCTATAGACTAGTAGACCAAGACTATTTATAGAATTCTACATATTACAAGCATCAGCCAAATCTTCACCCTTCATATATCTTCTACTTTTGTTTACATAATACAATCTTAACTATGCTTTAAATATATTAATTAGATAGGTTAAAATGCACAGGTGAGTTAAATTGTTATGAAATTGTAAGGCAATTAGGATTTTAAAAAAACACTGTTTCCAAGGTTGCAATAATTTTTGTCAGTTTCATATTTTGTAAATTCTTTCTTAGATCCTATATAGGAGGCAAAGAGTTGCATAAATTTAATAAAACAATGAAACATTTGTCTCATGCTGTGGACACTAAATTGAGGTCTTGATTGAATTCAATCTTACAAACCTTTACTTATAACTTATACTGAGAAGACTACCATAGTAACTCTGAAAGGCATAAAGTCTGAAAAGTCAAACTAAGAAAGAAAGGCTATTTTTTACGTTTATTTTGGGTTTGGTCAGATATTTAAGGACCAACTGACCTAAATTGAAGAACACTCATTATCATTAACAATTTGATTGAGTTACATGGGTCACATGACCAACAAAATAGAAGACTATATTCTCTTCAATCCTCATAACTTCTCAAACCTCTTCAAAATACTAATTAAGTATATGAGATAATAAAGCAATTTTAGCAGTATCCATAATCTAAGACACCAAAAACTCTAATAAAGTTAAAAAACAAAATAACGGGAAAAATAAATATATACTAATAGAGAAGACTGTTTCCCAATATATTAACTTAGTACTTTCATCCCCATTAATCACTTGGTTCTGTCAGGATAGTGGAAGCCAACAAATAACCTTGCAAGACAATTTATCTCTACCCCTGCCTTCCAGTACCTCAGAAAACCAAAATGCAAAAGTTTGCTCTTCCTGATTCATATTCTGCAACAGAATTCAGAGTAGAGTAACAAAAGGAACAATAACAGGATACTTTTGCTGTTCTTTATTTAGCCTGAAGGAAAATGCTCAGAATACATCTGTGATGCATTCTCTCTCTCCCCATAAGTCCCTTGGGGCAGAAAAGGAGACCAAGGAAACGCATTGTTCACCTTGAGAGTAGAAGGTTTGGAAATGTAGCCTATAGTGAAACTGCAATCAAAGTGGAAGGAGTCAGAAAGTGAGTGATACAGTAATGCAATAAAGAAAGAATGAAATTACTGAAAATCTCAGTGAGAAAGTAATTCATTTGAAAGCCTTGAACATAAGCAATTAAACCAACAGGGAAGATACTAATAACAGAAGGACACATGAATTCCAGAGCACCTTAATGAGACTTGGTATCTATGAATAAATGAGAAAAATATATCAACATCTGATGAGGCAGAAGACCTTGTGTATTCTTAAGAGTGCACAGAACCAAAGAAATGTTCCTGAAGGGTTTAAGAGAAAAATACAAATTGTGAAAGAATTGATGAGCCCCACAGTAGAAATAATTGGCATAACAAAAAAAAAGCTTTACTACACTGAATTAAGACTCTCAGGAAAAAAAATAGAAGAGAATATAACAAATTGGAAATACAAATATATTTAAGTAAAAGTCAATTTGGAAGGGAAAAAATATGATATTAAAAAACAGGATCTCCAAACAAGAAAAAAGACAGTGATCTTGAAGCCAGGATAATTTAAGGATTATTGAAGTCCCAGAAGAACACAAGACAAAAACAAATCAAAACAAACAAACAAAAAAACATGAATATCACAATGCAAAATAATACTATAAAGGGAAGTGCTTCAAACTTCTAAATACAGAAAATAAAAGGCCAGTTGTAAGAAAGCACAGATTGCCCCCAGAATAACCAACAACTATGAAGTAGATTCCAAGACATACAGTTAATTTTAAGAATACCAATTAAATTATATGTCTCTGTGTGTGTACACACGCACACATAGATATAAATTCTATAAGTGATCAGGAGAAAGACCTTCAAACATAAATGAAAAGAAATTTCAGTGGGAAAGAACACACCAGAGACTACAGAAAGGAATGGAATATGTGTTTGAAAGACTAAATAAAGGGGAAGAAGATGAAGACAGGAGATACATGAGGCAAGGAAAACAACTAGAAGTTGTCCACAAATATCTCAATAGACTTTTATAGAGTACTGACAGATAAAATCACGGGTTTAATTATCTGTGAATTATTTTGCTGATTAATAAAGTCACATAAAATATTATCATAGTTTAGGATAACTAAATATAATAAAATTGTAGTTTTGGAGCTAGAAAGGGCCTTACGGGTTACTTAGTCCAAAGGCTTCATTTTCCAGATAAGGATGTAGCTCAGAGAATTCTATATGGTCACCCAGATAATGAATGAAGAAGCTGAGATTAGAGTCCACTTTTCCTAACTCCTAATAGTAAAGTTGTTCCTTGCACTGTTTAACTAGTAAGTCAGAAAAGGTATGTTATCACTGCCTAAATAATTATTATGTTGCAATAAGATTACAATAAGGGTGAAAGGAACTAAAACTAAGTAAAGACTTTAGCTGGGAGATTGAATTAACAGTCATATTATTCAGCGTTTTCATTTTACTATTGAGAAAATTGAGATAAGAATCAAGTGACAGGAACAGGTTCCTTTGATACCAAAACCAGGGAAATTTCTACCCAAAAGTTCATGTTCTAAATTACTTTTAAGAAATCTGGTTCAGATTTTCATGGAAATTTCTATTAATCAGTGCTCCTTTCTTGATCCATCCACAGACCCCCAGAAAGGAATTATAGTCTGACTTCCTTGGAAACAAATACAACACACTGTCATTTACTTATTAAATTTGGAGATTAAACTACAAACAGAAACAGAGACAGAGAGACAGACAATCCGAGAGGGACAGAGAAAAAAAAAGAAAAAGAGAGAGAGGAGGAGGAGGGGATGGAGGGAGGGAGGAAAAAGGAAGGGAGAAAAGGAGGGAGGAGAAAGGGAAGGAGCAAGGGACAGAGGGAGCCAGTCAGTCACTGACCTAAAGAAATTTAGATTCTTCTATAGTACATGCCTAGTTGTGTTTCTCTAAATGTTTCCTGGACTTTGGGATACTTTTACCATCTTATTTAAACTATCTTTTTTGTGGTCAAATAATCTTGAAACCTTTTAAATTAAATGTTTTTCCTTTGCTATAAACACATAGTTGTCACATCTTTTATAAGTTTTTGTCTATGATCCATTTGAATAGAAAAAGTAGTTATAGCAGATATTAATTTTATTGGAATACCAGTTTAAAAATTTTTCACAATATTATTTGTTCTCAAATAAGTTGGTTCATAAAATGATGAGTTTTAAATTTCTATTGAATTCTCCTATTCTGCTGTTTAATTATAATTTAACAGTCAATACTACTGGGCCTTAGCCCTGTCCACTTGATAAGACCCCATAAAAGTTGGAAGCAGTGGATAAGAGAAAGTTTGATACTGTAAAAATCATGCTACTAAAGAAACAGGTCAGTGGTATATCTATCTTTAGTTGATAATTCACTAGAAAATAGAACAGTTCTTCTCTCATTGCTAATGAAGACTAGTGATATTTGCTTCCCTTTTTCCATAGATATAGACATGCAATGGAGGAGAATTGAGTTATAAACTTATCTTGGGGCTTAGAAAGACAATATGAAAGGTAAACGTAAAGAAAATGGTATAAACATGATACGAATTTTAATACCACAGTTTTAAAACCTTTTGCCCCCGCATCAATTTTTTTCAATTCATGGAATCTAAATGATAGGTTGTCTATTTTAGAATTCCAATTGCTTAACAAGCAAATGAGTTTTAAATGGAGATTTTAAAAACTCCACAGAAGGGTATAAGGAAAGAAAGCCACCGTTAAATTTAGTTCAGGTTCAAACAATAAGGAGATATTTTCTCTTTTCTAATTTGATTCAAAATTATTCTCTTGGTATTAAAACTCAACATGGATTCTTAAGGCTACTCTGACCCATCTACCTATCTGCTTTCCTTACGTGCATCCAATTTTACCCACTTTCTTATTATCTAAATTTTTATCAATTGCTGTGTATTTCATGTCTATTCATCAATAATAACCAAATTTGGAATTCTCCAAGGGATCAATCAGCTTCTTCTTCTAGAGAACTAGAAGATAAATTGTCAAATGTATTTTGTAGTACACATTGAGGATTAAAAAAATGTGAAAGTTGGAACCTGTCTGTACAATTATTATAAAACTTGATTTACACAACTATATGTTTTTATCTGTATATTTATTTCTCTATATATCTAGATAGATATTAGATAGATATTGCTTTATAACTAATCTAAGAAAGAACTTGAAATATTCAGTTCCTGGAATATAGTGAATAATTAATTAATATTTATTGATTATTCTAGTGAAGTATGTATCACAGATGATAAAGGACTGAAACTTAAATAAAAACAACTAAATTCAAATTGTGCTCCCAGCATTTATTCGCTGTATGCTGAGCAAGTCACTTAGGCAATTATTTTCCAGAGTTCTGAGGATAAAAAGAGAAAATATTTCTAAAATATTCTGTAAAACTTAAAGTGCTAAATAAATACTATATAATACTATAAAATAATATAAATATTACACATAAATACAATACTATAAATATAAGAAATATGATATAAATATGTGGAATATATATAAATAATATTATGTAAATAACATTATTATCATCATTTTCAAATAAATCTGTGATCTCATCAATTCAGGATTTCCCTCCAATGTCTTGGAATGAAACCTCTCAAGAAAATTCAACATGAAATAATGACAGATAATGTAGAACCATCATCCTGCATCTCTACCTCCCTATATATTAGGGTGGGAATAGTATTTTTGAAATTCCATAGGGATTATATTCTAATCTCCCTTCTAATCGCTACCCCCACTATACAAAGAAAGGACATTCCTTCATAACTGATGGTTCAGTGACAAAACTCTTAATCACATCTGATTTATGAGAACCATTACATTAAAGAGTTGCCTGGTACATTAAGAGATATTTACCCCGAGTCATATAGCCAGCTTTCAGAATAATTTTGATACCTCTCCTTAATTTAATCAGTATTTACTCAGAATTGTGATTTAGTGAATATCAGTGATCATATTAGATAGTTGAGGAAATGGAATTCAGTTTAGGTTGAATATGCTTGTTAATTCTATAAGGAAGAAAGTTATGATTAAGTAATCCATTATATAGTGATCACTGTATGATTTTTATTTGATTTATAGAAGCATACCAAATTAGTTATGGATGTTATAAGAATTTCTATCTGTGTCAAGAAATTGCAATAACTCCTCTAAACCCACTTTTCACACACACACATATCCACCCCAATAAATCACTTATTTGAACCCACAATTTCTTGGTCTCCTAAGATACTGTTAGTCAAACTCAAATGTTTCATAGACTGCAGAAGGTCCAAAACCTTATAAGGAGAATCTTATGACCTGTAGAAGGGCCTGAAATGTTATTGACGGGATCTTATGATCTTTAGAAAGCCCCTATTAGAATGGTCTATAATTGATGGGTTGTAGCTAATGACTTATGAAAGACCGGCAGGCAAAGTGCTTATGATTGATGCATGGAACTTGGCCAGTCATGGGAGCTCCTCCACTTCTGATTTAACCAATCAGAGGAATGGTCATGCTTCTAAAAGAATCTCCCAAGGACTACAGGATGTCCCAGAGACTAAGTCTTCTGATCCTGAGAATCTTTTCTGGATGTTATGCCAGGTTTTGTCAGCCAAAATAAGATGAAGCCATATATACATATATATTTATATATATGTATTTTTTTTTCTCAACTGTTACTCACCTTTAGAGTTTTTCAGTCAATAATTTTCTCTTTCTACTCCCTCTCATTTGCTATATCAGGGGCACTAACTTAGAAAAATGTAAAAAAAATCTATATTGTGTATTAAATAGCCAATCACAAGAGTTTATTAAATAGTTCTATGTGGCAGACAATCAAGATTTACAAAAATAATCCCTGTTCCCAAAATGATTGTGGTCTAGTCCATGTAAATTCCCATTTTATCTCTCCATGTTAATGATTCCTCCTCCAAGTATTGAAATCTATTTTCTTTATCTATGTATGAGTTTTGTTTGACTTTGTATATGTTTAAGGAACCAACTCAATCTCATCTACTTCACACTATGCTGATGGAACAAGCAGGAGACCTTATACCACAAGT
>JAJPUD010000807.1:93560-130932 GCA_023553655.1 Myrmecobius fasciatus
AAAAAAAAAAAAAAAAATCAGATATCAAGGAGCAACAGTCAGGTAACCCAGGATGTGACAGTTTCTAAAATACAGGATGAGAGGGCCTAGAATACCATATACTGGATAGCAAAGGACCTAATGTTACAACCAAGAATTAAATACCCAGCTAGACTCAGCATCATTTTATAGGGGAGGTAATGTATCTTCAATGAAGTAAGGGACTTTAAATCATTTCTATTGAAAAAAACAGAAGTAAACAGAAAATTCATCCATCAACACAGAACTCAAAAGAAGCATAGAAAGGTAAATGGGAAAATATATATTATTTAAAGGTCTACATGTCTAAATGGGAAAATGTCATCTGTAACTCTTGAGAACTTTATCTGTTTCTGGAGCAGACAGAGAGGGCCATGATATGCATGAAAGATATGGTTATGAATGCACTCTGATGTGATGATATCAAAAAAAAAAGACATTAAGGGGTATTTCAAAAGGTCTTGACTGGAAGAAGTGGAAACGGGAGTTGTAATGGAACAAATTAAATGAAGAGGTGCAAAAGACCTATTACAATCAAGGGAAAGAAGGAAGGAGGATGAGCATTGTCTGGCTTGATTTCAGTAGTTTGGGCTCAAAGAGGGAATAAGTTAATCAATAAATTGGATATAAACATTTATTTAACCCTATTGAAAAATTGGAAGATAAAGAGGAATGAAAAATAATAGGCTGGATAGAACGGAGGGCTACTATACTAATACTAACTACATACTAACTACTACTAATATACTAACTACACTAAATACTAACTACACTAAATACTAACTACAACTAAAAAAGCTAGAATAAAACAATTTAAAAACTCCCAATTAAATACAAAATTAGAAACTTTGAAACTCAAAGGAGAGATAAATAAAATTTATGAAAAAACCTACAATTTTGGGTAATTTGATAAGAAAAAGGAAAAAAAACTAAATCAATACATAAAAAGTAAAAAGGGTGAACTTACCATCAGTAAGAAAGAAATTAAAGCAATAATTAGGAGATATTGTATCCAACTCTATGGCAGCAAATCTGACAATCTAACTAAAGAATATTTATGAAATTATAAATTGCCCAGATTAACAGAAGAGAAAATAAATTACTTAAATACCCCCATTTTAGAAAAAAAGAAATTGAACAAGCCACCAATGAATTCACTAAGAAAAAATATTCAGGGTCCAAAGAATTTACAAGTGAATTCTACCAAACATTCAAAGAATAATGAATTCCAATATGTTGTAAGCTATTTGGGAAAATAAGTAAAAAAGAAGTCCGTTAAATTCTGTGATACAAATATGGTACTAATAGCCAAACCAGGAAGAGAAAAAACAGAGAAAGAAAATTACAGAACAATCTCCCTAATGAATATTGATGCAAAAAGGATAAAACACTAGGACCAAGTGGAATTTTTACCAGTAATGCAGTGCTGGTTCAGTATCAGGAAAACTATTACCATAATCAACCATGTCAAAAACAAAATCAACAAAAATCACATAATCTTAATAGATGCAGAAAAAGCTTTTGACAATATATAACACCCATCCCTACTAAAACATTAGAGATTGCCCAGTACCTGAAATAATTCAATCAACAGAACTGCCCCAGGGTGAACTAAAGCAGAACTGCCCAGCACCTGACATAATTCAATCAGCAGAACTGCCCAGTTCTTGAAATAACTCAATCAGCAGAACTGCCCCAGGGCAAATTAAAACAGCTGTCCCACCTTTGCCCTAAACAGACCCCACACCTTTAAAAAAAATGAATAAAAAACCAAAAAGAGCTCTCACCATAGACAACTTTTAGGGAGAGGGAAGAACAGACCTCAAATCTTGAGGCCCCTAAAAGTAAAGCAACTCCAGAAAAAGCCCCAAACAGAGACATAAACTGGTCTCCATGTCACAAGGCTTTCTTTGAAGATTACATAAAAAATCTTAAAAGAGAGTTAGAAGAAACATGGGGAAAAGAAATGAGATCACTGCAAAATAAAATAGAAAAAATGGAAAAAGAATGCAATGAACAAAAAAATGTAATTGGTCAATTGCAAAAGGAACTAAAAACAGTAACTGAAGAAAATAAGAAATTAAAAATTAGAATCAAACAACTGGAAATGAATGACTCATCAAGACTTCAAGAATCAGTCAAACAAAAACAAAAAAATGAAAAGATAGAGAAAAACATGAAATATCTCCTAGGAAAAACAACTGACCTGGAAAATAGATCTAGGAGAGACAATCTAAAGATTATAGGGCTTCCTGAAATCCATGATGAAAAAAAGAACCTAGACACTATCTTCCAGGAAATCATAAAAGAAAACTTCCCTGATATTTTAGACCCAGAAGGCAAAATACTCCTTGAAACAATCCACCGATCACCTCCTGAAAGAAACCCAAACATTAAGTCCCCCAGAAATATCGTGGCTAAATTCCAGAACTATCACACCAAGGAAAAGATATTACGAGAAGCCAGAAAGAAACAATTTAAATATCGGGGAGCCACAATTAGGATCACACAGGACCTAGCAGCTTCTACTTTGAAGGATCCAAGGGCCTGGAATCAGATATTCTGAAGGGCAAAGGAACTTGGATTACAGCCAAGAATAAGTTACCCAGCTAGAATGAGCATTATCTTCCAGGGAAGAAGATGGTCATTCAATGATATAGGAGAATTTCACCTATTTCTACTGAAAAGACCAGAAATAAACATTAGAGAGCATGGGGATAAAGGGAGCTTTCCTTAAAATAATAAGCAGTATCAATTTAAAACCAATAGCAAGCAATATTTATAATGGAAAGAACCTGGGTGCACTCCCTATAAGATCAGTGGTGGAACATGTCCATTATCACCACTGTTTTACAACATTGTACTAGAAATGTTGTTAGCAATAAGGAAAAAAAATTAAATGGATTAGAATAGAATAGAATGAGTAAATATAACTACCACTCTTTGCATTTGATATGATGATATACTTAGAAAATCCTAGAAAATCATTCAAAAACCTTCTCAAAACAATTAATAGTTTTAGCACAGTTGCAGTACAGATATAAACCCGCATAAATCATCATCATTTCTATATGTTATTGATGAAACCAAGCAGCAAAAGATAAAAACAGAAATTCCATTTTAAATAACTGTAGATAAAATATTTGTGTGTCTGCCTGCTAAGACAAACCCAGAAGCTACATACACATAATGACAAAACACTTCCCATTCAGATAGTCAAATTTAAACAATTGGAAAAAAATATCAATTGCTCATGCCTAAATTGATCTACTTATTCAGTGCCATACCAATCAAACTGCCAAAAATTATTTTATAGAACTAGAAAAAAATAGTAACAAAAGTCATGTGGAAGAACAAAATGTCAAGTATATCAAGGAAATTAGTGAAAAGAATACAAGTGATGGTAGTTTAGGAGTACCAGACCTAAAAATATAGGATAGCAACAGTCAGCAATACTAAATTTGGTACTGACTAAGAAATAAAATGGTGGACCAGTGGACCACAGTAAACACACACAACACAACATCAATGACTATAATAATATAATATTTGGAAAAAAAAACTCCAGTTTCTTTGTAAGAATTCATTATTTCACTAAAGATTGCAGGGAAAACTGCAAAATAATGTCAGAAACTCAGCATAGAAGTATATCTCACACCCCTTAAAAAAATAACAAAAAATATAGGTACATGATTTGGGCATATAGGATGATACTATATGCAAACTAGGAGAGAAAGGGATCATTTACATCTCAGATCTTTGGAGAAGGGAGGGAGTTATGACCAAAGAAGAACTGGAGAACATTATGAAAGGCAAAATGAACAACTTTGATTAAATTAAATTAAAAAGATTTTGCAGAAACAAAGCCAATAGAAACAAGATTAAAATGGAAGTACAAAGAGGGGAAAAATTTTACAGTCAGTGTTTCTGATGAATAGGCTAATTTCTAAAATATATAAATAACTTTGAAAAATTCATGAGAATACAAGTCATTCCCCAATTGATAAATTAAAGCCACCTATAGTCATATGGAAAAATATTCTAAGTCACAATTGATTAGAAGAATGCAAATTAAAACAACTCTGAGGTACCACTTCACACCTCTTAGATTGCCTGAGATGACAGGAAAAGATAATGACAAATTTTGGAGGGGATGTGATAAAAGTAAAACATGAATTCATTGGTGGTGGTGTTTGGAAATGATCCAGTCTGGAATGCATTTGCAACTATGCCCAAAAGGCTATCAAACTGTGCATACCTTTGACCCAGCAGTGCCATTACTGGGTCAGTATCCCAAGAGAATCATAAAGGAGGGAAAAGGACCCACATATACAAAATTGTTTGTAGCAGCTCTTTTCATGGTAGCAAAAAACTGGAAAATGAATAGATGCCGATCAATTGGGCAATGGCAGAATAAGTTGTGATATATGAAGGTAATGAAAGTTTCTTTAGTTTCTTTAAATAATTACAAAAAAGCTGATTTTAGAAAAGTCTGAAAAGGTTTACATGGATGCTGCATGAAAACAAGTAGAACCAGGAATACAATGTATACAGTTATAGCAAGATTGTGTGATGATCAACTCTGAAAGACTTGGTTCTTCACAGTGGCTCAATGTTCCAAGGCAATACCAATAAATTTTGGATAGAAGATGCCATCTGTATGCAGAAAAAGAACTATTGAGATTAAATGTAAATCCACACATGCTATGTTCACCACTTTTTTCATTTTTTTTTCTTCTTCCATGGTTTTTCCTTTTGTTCAGATTTTTCTCTCCCAACATGACTCATAAAGCAATGTGTCAAAAATAAATTTTTAAAAATATTATTTTTAAAAAGAAAGAGAAAAAAGGGAGAGAGAGATAAAAATAATGGAATGAAGGAACAAGAAGTGATGAAAATATATATCTCCTTCAAAATAAAAAGTTTTTGATTTGCATCATCAGAGCTTCAGGAAACCATCTCAGCTCAGATATCATTATGGTGTAAATGACTGGATAAAAATTAAAGATTTATTTAATTTTAAGGAACTCAATTATTTAATTCAGAACAATTATGCATGCTGATTCTGGTCTGGTTCAGCTGAATGCCAAACCTTCTCTTGCCTCTCTTTTTCTATAGAGACAATACTCTGGTCTTGGTGAATACAGTAATCCAAATATGAAGAATCTACCTGATTTAAGAAGGCGAGAAATTGCCCAGGTGGTAGCTTTTTATAGCTTCAAAGGATTGCTAGGGACCATTAACCAGTATAAATAATCTGATAAGCATAAGATGAAGAAATGCTTATACTATATTTGCCTATATGGGATAGGACAACTATCCATGACCATCCTTAAACTCTGAGAGAAGTGATTGTTTTTCTTTTATAGTAATAACCAAATTAGTATTAAGGGTTTTCCTCCCTTCTATTTCAACTTTTAGGGACCAGAACTTGTAGGTCAATTAACCTCTAAAAGACAGGGAACTCCCTGTTTCTTACATTTCTATGGGCTTTAAAGTCTAGGACAGTATTTTTTTTTATTCTACATGTTTTCTCTCAAACTTCTTTCTTTCTCCTTTTCTTTCACTGTCTCTTAATTTTCTATTCTTCTCTCCTATTTGCCTTTCTCATTTCCTTTGTCTCCTCTTCTATACTTCTTCTATAGCAGACATTGATAAGGCTGAATTACTTTGTTTTACCTTGCCATCTAAAGAACATTATTGAGGTTTATGCTGAAAAGTTGGATGAGAAATAGGATGATGTTTCTCAAACTGGCTATGGTCAACAGTCAAGTTTAGGGAACCCCAGTTCCATAGCAATGCTCTTTTTTGCACTCTTCACTATAATCAGTCAGGAAGGTAACATACATCATTTATCAGTCTGAACCGTATTCACATCTCTTGCCCATTACTGGAGAAACTCAATAATTTTTGTATAACCTTAAATCACTGAAGCACCTTTTAAGGTCACAATGAGAAAGTTAAGGCCAAAGATTGAGAATCAGTGTGCAGCTACTACCTTTTCAACGACTATTGCCAATGGACTTAAAAGAGGACTCATATTTCTTCTAAAACTATTCTAATTTGGACTCAGCTATAAATTTCCAACTCTATTAATCTGATAGAAACATATGTATCTTAGATATCTGGAAATTCTGCTCATACATGTTATTCAGGCTCAAAGAATAGATTTGGAACTAGAAGGAATTGTTAGAGACTATTTAATACAATCTTCTCCATAGAGCAAAAACTGAGGCCAAAAATGTTAAATGCCTTCTCCAAGTTTATACAAGCAGAAAATATTAGAGATATAATATTAAATATGGTCTTTTCTTCACAATTAAAATAATAGGTATTATTGGTACATGGATTTCATTAATTTCCTATTTCCTATTTATATAATTCATTATATTAGTCTGATGCATTTATTAATTATGTTTTTACCCAACTACTTGTCTCAAAACAAACCAACCAGGCTAGTTTAATCAATACAAAAAGAATTTAAGTGCCTACTATACTCAAAGCACAATATAAGGGAAAATATATCTTTGCCCTAAATGAACATACTGATATTTCACACTAAGCAAACCCTTGTTTTCATAAAGATCTAGTCATATCTTCATACTCTTTGAGAATGTGCTGAAGGATAAGGAGTAACAAGTATTCCTGTGGGTCATTTTAATTCTATATTGTTTTGTTTCAAAGCTTTTCAGTAGCCCTTTTGCCTTTCCCTGTCTTCCTGTTTTCCTCTACTTTACCTGGTCCTATATATTTTTTTTAATCTGAAGCTCATAATCCATTTTTGAGATCTATGAATGTGTTGGATTTTTGTTTTATTTTTAATGTATTTTGATAATTGTATTTCAATAAAAATGCATTCCTTTTTAATCCTAGACATTTTTTTTATTTAATTCATCTAAAAATATTATCCTGTGGGGGATCTGAGCTTCATCAGACTATAAAGGGATTCATGGCACAAAATAAGGGTAAGCATCCCCTATCTAGTGTAATTGTTTATCTCCTTGGACTTTTGTCATGTCGTCTCTCAGTTTGGGGAGGCACAATTCAATAACTCAATCAAAATTGTATCTGTTGAGATTTTGTTATGTGTGAAACACCATGCTGGGTGCTACATGCTTTGCATGGATCTCTCCAGCCTTTCTCCCAGGGGAAGGACTACAAGGGATTTCCTTGTGCTAATTGAATTTTCTTATATTCTTTGTTCCAGTTGATCTACATTTATGACATTAAGCCTTACTTTTTAAATAAAACAAAAAACCCACCTTATCCTTTGGTACATTGAATTTTATGAATTAGAGACACTTTTCCTGGCCCTTGTTCACATTAGCATATTTAATTGCTGGTTAGTAAACATAAACATTCTAATAGGTTCTTCTAAAATGAATTTTAAAAGTCTACCCGGAGCTACTTTGGCTTATTCATATTCATAAAGATGAAATCATCACACCTGCAAAACTTGAGCTAGTTGTGAGGGTGGTAAAAGGCAGCTTAGTCACCATTTTGCCCAGAGTCTACACAGAGAAATAAATGGAAAGGAAGATTTGAAATTTCACTTAGTTGATTACTGTTTCTTCATCCCTCTTTTTCAGGGACCCATAAAAATTACATACCAATATCTGGCTCAGAGTTGCCCTGCAAAGAAAATGATACCACTAAATGTATCCACTGATATTTATACAATAATATACAATAATTTCATTACTTAATGAAGCATTTTATATTATCTAAATATGTAAATTATTTATTAGCATTCACAATGCAATAAGATTAGCAATAATTTTCAAAACGAACAAAATTAAACAAATTTAAGTGTAGTAGTATTAGCAGTGATAGAAGTAATAGTAACTGACTTTATATAATGCTTTAAATTTTGAAAAAAAAGCCTTTAAATCTGTTATTTTATCTAAGCCTCAAAATAGTATTGTGAAGTGCTATTGCTAGCAAGTAACTTACAGAATAAGAGGGACTGTTAAGTGACTTACCAAAAGTCCTACAGTTAATAAACAGCCAAAACAATATGTGAATCCAAAGGCTAATAACTTTTAATTCCAATACTCAATCCAGCAGATAGATGACTGTTGTCCTTCAATAAGACCAAGTACGAGTTAAGTTTGGGTAGAAGATGTTGAAATCCAGAAAGCTTCAGAAAGGAGGGAAGGATAGCACTGAGTAGACATCTATATGTGTTTGTTGAAGTTAAAGTACCTTCTTCCTACTAAATTAAGCTTTTCTTGATTTCCCAGTAGCTACTGCCCCCTTTAATGATTAACATCTGTAGGTATTATTTCCATTATAAAATGTAAGTTCCTTGGGGTCAAGACCTATATATAAACTTCATATCTCTATGCCCAGTAACTAGTACAATGACTGAAACATAACAAGAGAGCATATGGACCTATGATTTTATTATTATAGTAAGCTCTCAAGTGAGCAAACTCTTTGCCAAAGTAGATGGGCATGTTCTCTTTGGGACTTAAGAACAGCACCCAGAAATTATGTTATTTAACCACAATTAAAAGCCAGAAAGTGTCCAAAGCAGGAGAGGCACTCCTTTGCTTCAAGGCAAGTTCTCTATTCAAAATGCAACATTGCATCTCAGAACAGATGTTTAATGAATGCTTTTTGGTTGATTGATTGACTGATACATGCCAAGCATGGCAGCTATTGGTTATTTGGAGCTAAGCCAAAAAAGATACCTAACAGTTATCTTCAAGATTTCTGAATCAGCTATATAATATCGGGGTTAATGATACCAATAAAATACTGCAATAGAGAAAAGGAGTATAGAATTTTGAAATTGTGAAATCATCTTCCTGTCATTCCTTGTCATGTCAAAACTAAGAAGGATGTGGGGAACTTGAAAAGTATCCAAAAAAAGAATTGAAAAGACATTCAAGTCCCTCTTGTTTCCTCCTTCCCCACCAAAAGAAAGAATTGTTTTTCTACAATTATCTTACTCTTTCTTCTAACTCACATCCAGGATGAGGATCAGAAATTATAGCACTGGGAAGTAGAATTTATATCCACATGTAAAACAAACAATTTTGTTATCTTTAAAGGTTTTAGTTATAATTTAGAACTAGCCAGTACTGGTGGATAAAAGTGGAGCAATGACTAAAAATTGGAAAGAGGAAGATTTAAACTTGAGATACTTAAGAATCCAAACTATCCAAAAAATTAAAGGAGCACCAGTATGTTCACCTACTCCCACTAGAAATGTTCAAAGAAAGGTGACTAACTTCTAAAGAAATACATTGTAAAAAAAATAATTTCTCTTCAGATATGGGCTTGACTTGATGGTCTCTGAGATCCCTTAAATCTATAAGCTTCTGGACCTTTGAAAGGACATTTAGGCAAATTTTCTTTCTCAAGACAAAAGAGCTAAGCCTCTCTTGTTTAAAAGCACAAGTGAAGATAATATTTTAATCAGTCCCTCCCTCTTCTCTCCAGTAATATCATTTTCTAAGTCTGTGAGATCTTAGAATGGAAAAAAAGAAATTGAGTATTTTGTTCTGCTCATATTACTTCCTGTAATTAGTAGCAAATGCCTCTCTAAGGTATTTTTGTGATAAATAAACATCCACAATAGGAAAGGAAAATGAGAACATAGGCACAGAACTCATGTATCCAGATGAAATTTATTGAAAAGTATATATTTTACAGCTAGGAGGCCTAGTTTTATTGGGATGCCACAAATTTTCAAGTATGCATTAATTCAGGATTTGGACCAAAAACTATTCTGTTACTTGCTTCTATCTATCTATCTATCTATCTATCTATCTGTCTATCTATGTATCTATCTATCTATCTATCTATATATATCTATATGTGGTCCTTGTAACCAAGTCCTGTAACAAAGTCCTGTAACCAAGGTTTCCTTTTTTTATTCTTACTTTCTATCAATCGAGTTTCAAGCTTATCTACAGTAAATACCACTACCCTTGATTTATTGCTTAAAAGCAGGTGACCACAAAGAGGTCCTAAGGTTGAGTCACGGGTGAACAAGCCTGGTTCACAAGCCTGGTTCATTGGAAAAAAATCACTTTGACAGCAAATGGGGAATAATACATCAATCACATTTTAATAAGGCACAGAGAGTACAGAGGCAGATGGCAAATGGGGAATGAGGTGAAAGGCAGATGGTATGAAGAACCAGGGAAGAGAGGAAGAGGGACAAATAGAGTTACTTATGTAACTATAGATTGGTGTTGGAAGCATTCAGGCAGCAGGAACTCAGGGTGTTTAGTAAAGTTGCTCAAGGAGTTGGTCTAGGGTGGGGCATTCCTAAAGGTTTCTGATGGCAGAGGTAAACTTAATATTTACCCAGGCCAACTTGGGGTTCAGTCATTAATATATCAATATTACCTTTTAAGTTATCAGTACTATCTTAGGGACCTTTAATTGATTTACTGGTTCTCTGATTTTACCATGCATTTCTGGGGCTTATCTGAATTTTACAGAATAAGGGGAACTTTGTGGAACTGAGAAGGTATTCTTTTGGGGCCTAAATGGCTTCTCCTAATTCCACACATAGTCTCTGAGTAGAGCATTAATTAATTTAGGATGCAGCTTTCTACAAGTGGTTTCCATGTTTCCCTTCACACTCCTATTTACTATTTATTATCTTACACTAGTTACTTAGATACCAGCTTACTCTACTAACTGGTGGTGTAGTTGGCTGGAACCATAACATAGTATTTTAATATAGTGCATGAATCCCTTCTTCGATAAGCCAATAAGTTTTCACCGTTTTTCCTTGCTTTCCAAGGATTCAATAGCAGTGATTGGTGTTAAAGTAGGTGTTATCAGTTCACTCTACTCCCAGATCAATATTTTGGGTACTTTAGGGATTGTAATTGATTTTTAGTGCAAAGGGAAAAGAAAAGAAAAGAGAAGGTGTTTGGCTCAATTCATTGCCACTTTGTAAATTTATTGAGTCTTTTCTAAAGAAACAAGAGTCATTGTAGTATAATAGATAGAGAGCTAAATTGGGAGCCAGGAAAAGATTCAAGTCTCACATTACACACACATTGAATGTCTGACTCTGAGAAAGTCCTTTAAATTCTCAGTGTTCTTGACAAATACATCAGAATTTAAGTTGCAGAGAAAGTGTCTATCAGCATTTTTATAGTTTCCTCACCTGGTAGTTCTATAAAGCAATGAAATCACAAGTCTCATTCTTATCTTCATCCCATATAGGAAGAGACTTGCTTTCAAGACTGTGGTTAGACAATATGAATAATTAATGTGTAATTTTCCCAGGAGTTCTTCCTTCTCACAGGTGGTTATTAGTTCTTAGGAGGTTATCTGGCAAAGAAAATAACAACAATAACAACAATCAAGACAACATTACATTTATTTATGGTTTAAATTTAATTTTTAACTATTAATTTTCCAGAACTAGTCACTAAAGCATGTTATTGATCCAATAAATAGGTTAACAATCACTAAGAGCTTTTTGTTCAGTCCTTCACACATTGAGGTGCCTTGCACTAATGAAATGATACAATAGAAAGCCATAAATGTGTCAGTTAATGCATACATTTTCTAGTAAACATTGTCAGCTAATTTATATTCTTAAAGGATTAACACTTATAATTATAAAAATCTAAAATAACAAATATTTCCAAAAATTATTGACCATATTACATAAATACATAAATGTATTTGCAACATTTGTATAGCCTATATAAGGAAAAGTAAAATAGGTATAAACCACACATGACAAGATAAGTTCTGAAATTATTTGCTGACCTTGCCAAGATCCTTGTACCTCCATTCTACTCTACTTTAAGTTATTCTAGAATTTGACAAACATGAAGGAACTCTATCATATATAAAAACTAAAAATCTTGTACTAATTTCCATCCCTTTTCCTCTGGTCTTACTCCAGGGGTGAGTGAGAGAACAGCTTGAAGAGAAAGATTCAATAAAGTAAACATATTACAAATCATTCCCAAAACCAAAGCTATTATTTAAAAAATAATAAAAGAATTCTGCCCTCTTCACCCAAAGATGCTAAAATGTATTGTGTTATGGTGCTTCATGAAATTTGTGTTTGGGTAAGAAGTGTTACATGCTGACAAGAGATGTTTAGCTAGAGAGATAAAAATATTACTAGTTAGGAAGAAATTTTACTTTATAGCAAAATATAGTTTTAAATATATTTGTGTTTTGCCCTTTAAAGTCAGTAGGAGGAAGAGAAACAAAGGAGGAGAGAGACAGATAGACACAGAGGCAGAGAGTGAGACAGAGAAAGAGAGACAGAAAAAAAAGGAGGGAAGGAGGGAAAGACAGAGGGAGAAAGGAAAAAAGAGGAAGAGGGAGAAAGGGTAGGAAGGAGGGAGGTAGGAGAGAGGGAGAGATTGGAACCAGGAGACCTAGGTTTATAATCACATAAATCATAAATAGAAAATAAATCCTTCTAAAAATTCTCAGACATACTGATTGTGTGATTCATGGCAAGACCTTTTAACTAAACCTATCAGTTCTTTAGGCAGAGATCTAAGTTGCAGAGAATAGGGTTCACTTTTGCTGGTAGAGGAAATTTCTCATCTTGCCTGTAGCAATGAAATCATGGTCCAGTCTCTATCCCTGTTTAAATAAAATATATGTCAATGTTTGACTTCATGATTCCTAAGAAGCTTGTATAGAGGTACTTGAAAATGACCTCAGAGATTTATCCATAAATTAACTTTTAATGGCTTATGCAGCAATTGGTTTTCAGGAAAAGCCATTCCTATGGCACAACAAGTTGGATGATTTGAGGAAGTCCTATAGACATTTTCTAGTGGAAAATAAGAAAATTGAAAAGTAATAGAATATATTGCTTTATTGCCTCAAAACTATGACATTTTCATACATATTTACAGGGATGTGTACATTCACAGATATATAACCCAAATTTATTTCAGAGATTAAGTATGAAATATGAAATGTCATGGTATCACTTAATTCAAGGATATGTTTGTAGGACTAGAAAAAAGTCTTTTTTTTTTCTTATTTTGGGGATACTACCAAAGAAAATATGACCTCTAATTCAGGATTTTTATAAAAGTGATTAAAGATAGCTTTATAATGAAAACTAATTTCACTTTTCTCTTTGAAATTATTATAAGTAAAGATGACATTAGCATATAGTAGTTTAAGATATCAAAACTATTTTCCTTAGAATGAAATAGGTTATGTAGGTATTTTAGCTTCATTTTACAGATGAGAAAACAGGCTCAGAGAGACTTACTCTCTCAGAGTGGCAGGACTAGGATTTGAATTGAGATCTTTTGACTCTAATAGTAATGTCCCTTCTATAAAACTATTACAAGACAGGAAAACTGATGGCTTATTCTTTGGTGCCCAACTGGATTTGAAGGCAGGGGCAATTTGCCCTGTGTGTTTCTTAGTACTTCCAGGTTTTCTGTAGACCTTATACCCAAGGTAACATGAAGATGTTATCTCTCTTGCCATATGTCTTCTTCCATGAGAGTAATGTTCCTCTCCTACCCCACTATTTCCTCCCAAGGTTGCCCAGGATAAATACATTCCATATCTTCTTCACGCACACTAGCTTTCACCTGCCCCTCTTGCCTTCTTTCCAAAATATCTAAAGCAATCATGCATGAAAGTCTCTCTCCCATCTTTTAGGATCTATGCCATATCTTAAATTTTCTGCTGTGTTTTCCTACTTCTCTCCCTGCTTTCTAGGGTTTCCATTTTATTGGACTCTACCAAAATACTGGACTTCAAACTTATGGCTGCCATTCTATACCCCTATGCTGCCTTAAGATTGTTGGATGTTTTTCCTCTCAGTCCACAGAGATAGTTAATTTCTTCTGATTTCACATGGTATTACATGTGTAGTTATAAAATAATAATTTAAAAACTAATGGTTAGTTTTATAATCATTTTCTCTACAATTACACATCACTTTTTAGCTATGACGACCCAACTTGTTTGACCACTATGTCAGCCAAGTCATTCAAAAAAAGCAATGTGATTGATTTTTGGACTGACTTGGACATCATAATGGTAGAACAGATTGTGTATTCTGGCAGGTATCTCTTCAAGGCAACCTGTCATCAAAGAGCAAAGTTGTGAAACTATCATGATAGATCATTTGTCCTTCACGAAAGGGAACAGCTAAACAGCAAGGGCAGTCATTTTCAGCTAAGGTACCAGAAGTTTTATGACCTTCTGAAAGATTATTTTTCAGTTACTCTTTGGCCTCCACGCTCTGTATTAGTAATGAGCTGCTTCTGATTCCACTAATATTTTGATATATAAAAATCAATTTCTCACTCAATTTATTAATTTTCATTTAAGCAGCATGGTATACTGGAAAGAGTATTGGCCTGGGAGCCAAGAGATCTGTGTACTATTTCTGTCTTTGCTGCTAACTCTATGACCTAAATCAATCAACCTCCCTGAGCCTCAGTTTCTTCAGATATAAAATAAGATTATTAGGTTAAATTGTGTCTTTATATATGTGTGTGTGTGTGTGTGTGTGTTATAGACTCTTTTGACAGTTGGATGAGGCCTATGGATACTTTCTCAGAATTGAAGGAAATATAAAATTCTAGTAAAACATTAATGAAAGTGAAAATAATATATTTTCCCATAAATTCACAGACTACCCCACATTCTTCCAAATTTATCCATAGGCTACGGATTCCAGGTTAGGAAAATCCGGGTTTAGATATTGTCTAAGATCCCTTCCAGATCTTTCATTACATAATATAATGCTAACTCTAGCGTTTGATCCATTTCATAGTGCATTATAATTTCAAAGCTTTTGGTAATGAATAATGACAGATACCTTGCAGTAGAAAAATATGAATCAGAGAAGCCTATGAGTCCTATCAATCTTGCCTTTCATAGTTTGGGGTTCAAATTAATAGTTTATCCATATGTATTCCTCCCATTCCCCATTACCCAGTTTGAAAACTGCGAAGAGGATCTGAATTTAACTTTATGTCCAGTTATTTAATTAATAAATCCTGCTAACAAATCAAGGCAAAAAAAATTTCTAAAAGTACTTAGAGAAAAATTTATAGTAAAGTGACAAAAAATGTCAACTGCTTTTCTTCTACTGCCCCTTCACTTTCTTCTCCTTTCCCTCCTCCACCATGTTCTCAATTTATCTAGGGACATCATCAATGCCTCCAATTCTCATGACTGAACAGAGGAAAATATGGATTTTGCTTCTCTGTATATGGAATATACTTATGGATTGGTTTGAGAACTGAAAATTTCTGAGATGGATTTAACTCTTCTAAGGACAGCCTATTTTCCTAGAGGCAGATTGGTAGCATAATGACTAGTATGCTGGATATGAAGTCAAAAAATTTCTGAATTCAAGTTCTAACTCAGAGATTTCTTCATTGTATGAACATCTATTCTCATTTAGCTTCAGTTTCCTCACCTGTAAAAATGGGAGCCTAAATATAATGTTATTAGGTTGAAATCAAGTGATATAATATGCTAAGCACTTTACAAAGCTCAAAGCACTATGTAAATGTTAGCTATTATTATTTGGGGAGGCAATGCAGAATCCTCTGCAATTGAATCAGGGTGATGGTTTTAAATTCTGTCTCCTACACTTACTAGCTGTGTGATCCTGGGAAATTATTTAACTCCTCTATGCTTCATAGTTTCCCAACCATAAAATAAGGGTGTTGGATTCAATATTTTTAAGGGTATTTTTTAGCTTTAAATATCATTCTATGCTTTTTGATCTGTATGTATCTCATTTCTTAGTTCATGGCTCACACAATTAAATAATCACAGTCCTTCAGCAAATATCTATGATAACATCTATGCCTGAGAGGATTGTCTTCAATGATTATATCCTATCTTGTCTTAGGACTCACTAAACGTTTGCTCTTTCCTTTCTGGTTCAGTTGCTCTCTGCTACACAGGGTAAGGATAAATAATTAATAGTATTAATATTTACATAGTGCTTTAAGGTTTGCAAAATACTTTATAAATATTACCACATTTGACTCTCACAAAGAACCTTTTTGCAAGAGCCTCAGCAACTTAGAGAACAAAAAATTCCCCCCTTTCCCTCATATATTTATCAAGGATTCTCAGTTACTGTCCTCTCTCCTTTCTTCCTCTCTTCTCTTTTCTTCCTCTGTCTCTCTCTCTGTCTCTTTGTCTCTCTCTATCTCTCTGTCTCCCTATTTCTTTCTTCCTCCTTTGCTCCTTCCCTCCATCCCTTCCTCTCTTTCTGTCTTTCTCTGTCTCTATCTCTGTGTGTGTATCTTTGTGTCTTTGTATCTGTATTTCCCTGTCTCTGTGTGTGTCTCCCTTTCAGTGTCTCTGCCTCTGCCTATTCCTATTACTCTGTTTCTCTCTGTCTCTTGTCTGCCTTTCTGTCTCTGTCTCTGCCTTTCTGTCTCTGTCTCTGTCTGTATGTCTCTGTCTCTGTCTCCATCTCACTCTCTCTCTCTCTCTCTCTCTCTCTCTCTCTCTCTCTCTTTCTGCCTGTCTTCCTCTGTCTCCCCAGAAAGCCAATCTGACAGGTGTGTAGTGGTACCTCAGAGTTGTTTTAATTTGCATTTCTCTGATCAATAGTGATTTGGAGCACTTTTTCATATCACTAGAAATAGTTTCAGTTTCTTTATCTGAAAATGATCTGCTCATATCCTTTGATCATTTATCAATTGGAGCACAGCTTGAATTCTTACAAATTTGACTTAATTCTCTATACATTTTAAAAATGAGGCCTTTATCAGAACCTTTGAATTTAAAAATGTTTTCCCACTTTATTGCTTCCCTTCTAATCTTGTCTGCATTCATTTTGTTTGTACAAATACTTTTTTTTAACTTGATATAATCAAAGTTATCTATTTTGTGATTAATAATGATCTCTAGTTCTTTGGTCACAAATTCCTTCCTCCTCCACAGATCTGAGAAGTAAACTATCCTATGTTCTTCTAATTTGTTTTTGTTGTTGTTGTTGTTGTTGTTGTTTTGGGTTTTTTTCTGAAAGTGCTTTAATGTATCATCACTGGGTCCTTATCTGTTTATTCTGAACACAATAATGAAACTTCTCTACATACTTCATCAAAATGCAAATATGTCTATTACAGTTCTCTAATCCACTGGTATAATATCCCTGTTCAAAAAAGGACATGCATTTAGTTTTTCATAATATGTTAGTGATTAATCCATGATGCCTTTAGTGAGTTCCTCTCTTTTCAAATGTTTACAAATCATAGCTTTAAAGAATGTTCCAGAATTTTACCAGAAATTGATATCATGCTCATAAATCTCTTGATTTCTGTGTCTACCTGCTCCCCTGCCTCATTGAGAAAACTATGAAATTGTGGACCACAACATAACATTCTCATACTCTTGATTGATGTTTGCTTACATTGTGTTTCCTTTATCTGATATGTCTTTTGTGTAGATAAGATTTTTCTTGCACAACAATGATAAGTTTGGAAATATGTATACATATATTCGATTTGTCAAGTATTTTAACATAATTAACATGTAGTGGATATCCTGCCATCTAGGGGAGGGGTGGAGAGCTGGGGGGAAAAATCTGTAACAGAAAGCTATGTAAGGGTTAATGTTGAGGAATTACCCACACATATGTTATACAAATAAAATAAAATAAATTTTAAAAAATTTAAAAAATAAAAATAAATGAGGGAATGTTAGAAGAGGTCTCATATCACCTGGCCCAGACAATCTATGACTGAGGGTATTGAAAGAACTTTCAGGCATGATTGGTAATCTTTGCTGAATTGTGAGGAACAGGAGAGAGAAGAAAATAGAGAAAAGTAATTTGTTTATAATATCATTCTTTATGTCTAGATCATAAATCCATTTTGACTTTATCTTGGTATACAGTGTTAGGTATGGGTCAATGCCTAGTTTCTGCCATACTAGTTTCCAATCTTCCCAGCAGCTTTTGTCAAATAGTTCTTAAGGAAGATCTTCTTATAAAGAGATCATATTCCACCAACCTGAAGGAGAAGATCAATCTCTATTTTTCAGACCCATTTGAGACACTTCCTCGACAAAAACCATCTGGGGTTTGAAGAGAAGACTACTAAGAAAGGATTTCCCCAAGGTGCTCTACAATTTCCTATTAAATTCCTATTCTTTTCTCCCTTTAAGTTTTCAAGGCATGTAAAGAAAAATGATAGAGTACAATAGTAAAGGCAGACTGTTAACTTAACCAAAATGAAAGCCAGAGCATGATATTAACATTTTGAGAACTCACCCTTATCCAGATTCACTTGGGCTTTGGGTTTAATCTGTCACCTGAATGCTTCTGTACCATATGGCTCATGAACCACACAGCATGCTCACAAACATGAGCAGCTTGATTAGCTGCTAATTAACCAGTATGGCTGCAATTTTCCAGGAAATGTGGTAGAGCACGCTGGTTTACCACAAATCTTTGTGAATTTTGTAGGGCTGATTTGGTTCTCTCATTAGGACATAATGCTCATGGCTTAGCTTCTTTCTTCAAACATTTGTTTGCTTTTGTGTAGATACTGGCTTAAAAGCAAATACTCTATAATGGACTGCTTAGTAATGTTTTCTATCAAATCATTGACCTTGGTAGTACATGGCAGCTTGAGAAAGTGATCCATATAACTCCTGTATTACTAGTGAAAGATCATGAGAGTATTTGTCATTCATCCCTGTTCTCAGGCTGGGATTTGATATATTCAGTCTTTTAAAAGAGTTGAGCACATTTAAAAATCAAAGACAAACTGATTTTTTTTTTATTTTTTTAACATATACTGTGAAGGAGACTTATTTTTACATTTCCAGACATTTAACAGAGTAGATTGCACTATGCATGTTGGTTTCTGGATTTAGTAAGTGCTGATGTCTGTGTTTCTTCTTCTTTTGGAAGGAAATAACTTTCATCTTAGGTATTACATTATATGATCTATTCCTGGAGTAAAATATCTTAAAGGAAAAATTCACTGTCTCTGATAGAAGGCGGGTATTCAAAAGATGGATGGTCTGACCTCTGAAGAGACTATGTTTTGATTTATTTTCTTCATTACTAATGATAGCTTTGTACCATTTACATCCACACTTTTTAAAAAAAATACCAGTATCCCAGTTTCAAGGGCAAAGAAGATGTCATAGGGACCCTTAATCTTGGTTCCATGAATTGGTTCAAGAGAGAGACAAAGAGAAAGAGAGAGAGAAAGACAAAGAGATAGTGAGACAGAGACAGAGAGAACAGAAGAAAAAAGACAAATATATATGTATACATGTATGTATGTATTATACATTGGAAATTATAATTTAATATAATTTCTTTACTTTAAAATCCTAAGCAACTTATTTTGTACAGGTAAAAATATTATTCTGAAAAAGGATCAATATATTTCAAAATGCCTAGACACAGTTCAATTCAAATTGATATTAAGTGTCTATTAAATATGAGACATGGAATCTCTAAGAATATTTCCTCTCTTTAAGTAATTTACATGGGGACAGGAAGGATGTGTAATATATAGAAAAAAGTAAAAAATGCATACTAGGAGTAATGAGAAAATGCTCATATATGGGAATCCCAAGGTGGTGGCATCTGAATTGAGCCTTAAATGAAGTTGAACAATCCACAGGCACAGAGATGAAAACTGGGGGAGTTAATGGACCTGTTGGGTTGATATATAAAGTGAATGAAAGAGAATACTAATAAGTCTTAATGGGGCTTTTCAAAGGACATAAAGCTAGAGAGGTCATCTAACTTGCTATGACCACTTCAAAATGCCTAAAAATAAAAATCTCAAGAGATAATATAGAACATTGAACCAATTTTTTACTATTAAAGTTAATATGAATGAATGTAAAGTCTAACACTTGGGACCCAAAACTCAATTGTTCTAGTACAAGATGGTGAAAAAGTTGCAAAATAACAATTGCTATGAAAAATATCTGTTTTTAATAGGTATTCTAGTCAAAGATGACAATGTCCTGGATAATGCTGAAAAAGTGCCCACACTCCCTAAAGGATAGTTGCACTTAAATCTAATCTGACTAAAGCCCATCTGAAGTATTTTATCAAAATCTAGGCACTATATTTTATGAAAAATGCTGTCAGGATTTACATGAATTAATGTTGAGAGAAACAGGCAAAACCAGACAAACATTGTACACAGCAACAGCAAGCTTGTGAGATAACCAACTTTGAAAGATTTGCTGCTTCTCAGCAATTCAGGGATTCAAGGCAATCCCAATAAACTTTGAATGGAAAATACCATCTGTTCACCTCTCTCTAGCCTGCTTTAACCAGCCTCTATATTAGAGGCTGGTTCTGTCCTGTTGACATTAATTAATGTTAGAAGGATTGGACACAGAATTGGGCCAATGGACTCTCTGCTACCAGTGGCAAGGAACCAATCACCAGCAGAGATTTGTTTCTTCAGTCTGTGTTCCTTCTCCCACCCTAGTATCAAACAGTGAAACTCCCACTTTGGTCAAACTCACCATTCTTTGTGAGGAAAACTACAGAGCCTTCTGATGACCCATTTTGTCTCAGGTCTCTCTGGTATGGATATCCTTTTTGCATGTTCTGTTCTCCTAACCAACTGTTCCTGACTGCTTTCTTTGGCTCCATCCTCTGCAGGAACAGAAGGCTCCCATTTTGTCTTCTGGCTTCAGCTCCCCCATGGACTAAGAGAGTCTTCAGTTAACTCTACGCCTCTGTTAAATCAGTAAACCTATGCCCAGCTATAGATTGTAACTGTGCACTTGGTTAAAACTATTTGTGTCTGTTTGTAACTGTCTTGTAGTTTTATCTGTGTTTCTATCTTTGTAAAATGCAAAATGTCTTTGTCATGTAAAATGTCTTTGTAGATTCTGTTACCTTGAAAAATTTAAAATGCAATAAGCCAGAAAAGATAAGAAACCTGTAAAACACTTTTTCCCCCTGTCATTTCAGTTCTGGCTATGTTAGAATTACATAAATGAAGTCAGATAATCAAATTTTCTAGAAATGCTAAGAAAATAAACATATTGGTAGATTAAAGAATTTGGAAATTTATTATTTTTAAGATTGCAGAGAATTTCTGGGATTTTGGTTAATTCCAAGAGCTCACTCCCTTCTGAAATAATTCAGCAAGTTTTGGGGTACCACTCTTTCAAAAATAAATGAGAAGATTAATACCTTTATTATTCTAGGGTAATGAAGACAGGCAGCTCTTTAAAAGTAATCCAAAAGGGAAATTTGAATTACATTCCATTTGTAGAGATGTATTAACTATGTAATTAGTCAAGTTATTTTATTTCTGTTTGCCCAAGTTGCCTGATATGTAAAGAGAAAAATATGATGGTATTTACCTCCCAGAGTTGTTGTGAGATCAAAATGATACAGTGATTGTAAGTGCTTAACACAGTAACTGAAATATTCTAATAATATATTATTATTATTTCTTTAATTGCTCCATACCTGATAAATCTAACATGGTCTTAAAATGTCAAAGGTAGTCAGATCAATGATTTTAAATGTGATATGCAATCAATGTCATCTATTTTAATACATGATTTTCTGTGCTATTATTGCATTTCTAAATTCACTTATATTGTGAGGTTTGAGTGACCATAGTAACATAAATACAATTAGACAATTTTTTTTTATTTCTGGATGCTGTAATACATGGATTGGGCTTTTGAAAAGATGTGATAAAATAGATATTTGAAAATTGCTATTTAGTGATGCATATTTTGTTATAAATCAGAAATTAGCAGTAATGATTAATAGTTAAGTATATCACAATAGCAAGTTTTCATGTGAGATCCTTGGCTGTTATGAAAAGTAGTCCACTTGACTTAAAGTAATTATGTATTTATGGAAATTGTGAGAAAACCTTATCACATTGTTTGAAATTAGCCTTGTGTGGCGAGAAACTGGACCCTCCTGATGTTCTATTTAGAGACCTTTAACCAAAGATATTAAGCAGAAATAGATCTAAAGACTGATGCAAGTTTTCTCACAATTGTACATCTCAGGCTAAGCACCCCTATCAAGTCCTTCTGACTATTACTACAGCTGCCAAACTTGTAGGTTTGGATTCCTGGATCATCTGAAGAAAGTCCCTCCTCTTTATTGCATGACAGAACTCTCTAGGGACCTTATGGTTCATCTAGCACAGACCCAGAGCAGCTGACATCCAGATGAGACAGCTGTCTCAAGCTTCTAGACAAGAGCTGAATATACTGTCCTATTTTTTTCTCCTCTTCTCTCTTATTTTGCATCCAACCAACAAGACCCTGATTCGAGTGTGTGTTGGAAATTTCTCCTATTACATTCCTGGTCCTCTCTCTTTTCTGCTTTCGAGAAAATAATGGCTAGCATTGACACCTGGGACACACTTTCCTCAACAGGTGACCTCAAGGAACTGACCTCCTCGGATAAAAAATATTCATCCTGGCCCAATTGGTCACTTGTGGCATCTAGTCTAAGTCCTGCCCCTCCTCTATTGGCCAGAAAGGTAGAAGAACTTCTATTAAGTTCTATTAAAGAACTTCTTTTAAGATCCTCTCCATTTAGCCAAAAGATGATATTTTTCAGGACTAAGGTCCACAAAGAAACTGTGGCCTGAAGTTGGCACAAGAGCAAACCTTTGTGCTCTGGATGATCTCCCCTGCTGACAAAACCATATAATTATTGTTTTGCTTTGAACAGCACCAAAGCATTCTCTCATTTTGGACAAGAACCTGCTTATCCATGTTCTGGTAAGGTAACCCTGCTGTGAATTAAACTTGTCATGTTGTGTCTGTTACATTCCTTGTCAGGATTATAGCCTACTGTATAGCCACTGGACATCTCCCCAGACTACCTTGGGTTCCCCCTACCCCAACTACAGGCAGAGCTCTGACACATGTGTCTTAATCTGTCTCCTTGCTTATAAGCCATTTCCCTTATTTGAAGTGAAATTTCTGTTTGATTCCTGATTCTTACTCTGTTTGGCTCTGGTTATCCACAGATCAAAGGTCAGTTCAGCCCAGTTGACAATAGAATAGATGATGTAATTAATCTGTTATAAACCTCCAAGCAACCATTAAACCTTTCTTTGTATTGGCTGGTTCCTTTACACTTTTCATGCATATCTCAGCACTGCCATAGGAATGAAGGTATTCAAAATGACCCAATCCTACTTTTTACCACCTCTAGCTCTCAATCAGAAAAGGGGGAGAGATAATGGCTGCATTGTATGTCAACAGATTATGAGGATGGTTGCTAATATCCCCTTTATAGAAACCTTTTCAAAATCTCTGCATTGGCAATCCCAAATCTCTCATGATTTTTGTAAGGGATGATAAGGCTCTTAATGGCCAGGAAGCCCATTGTATTTTCAGCTGCTTTGTCACTGTAGGTTCCCTGTCAGTCACTCACCCTCTGAGGTCGGAATCAGCAGGCTATTAGTTTGCCCAATGTATAATCTCAGGTCCCTTGGAACTAGGGCTTTCAGAAAGTAAGCTTCTTGATTGTGGAATTTACTTTTGATTTTTATTCATAGAATACTGTCAGTTCTGCCTTTAAAACTAAAGTGAAAACATATCTGTCTGCTGCTGCAGTGGAAATCTCTTAAAGGAAAAACATATTTGAAAGCACCCTACTGCTCAATAAAATGTGACATGACAATGTATACTTCTAATGTATTTGGTTGCTTCAACAATTGAATTATGCTTAAGAGCTTTTCTTTGTTTTAAGGTGTGATAATTAGTCTTTATTTTCATATTAGGTCATATTATTTTCTTCAAAAAAATAAGACATTGAGTAATCATCTTACTCAGTAGTCTATCAGATTTTCCATAAACAATACACTATCTTTCTGGTCAAAATATTTTCTTTAGCTGTCACCAATACCTGGAAAGGTTGGCCTAGTTTATGCTGTACACTGACTTTCTTGGCTTTTTAAGTCTCAACTGAAATTCTTTCTCTCTCTCTCTCTCACTCTCTCTCTCTCTCTCTCTCTTTCTTTCTTTTTAACTTGAAGATTTTCCCGAAACCCTCTTCATTTTAGTGCCTTACCTCAATTAATTATTTTCTATTTATCCTGTGTATAGCTTGGCTTATACATATAGATATATAGTTGTTTATATAGTGTTTTCCCCATTAGATTCTAAGTTTTTTTGAGGGCAGGGGTGTTTTGCCTTTTGTATGTTACTGGTGCTTAACACAGAAGCTAGTACATAATAGGTCCTTAATATTGATTGATTGGTTGATAATTGAGTGGACAGTGGTATAGATAACCAGCAAGAAGTTAAATAGAAGACAAGAATTATTATGCTAGTACCATTTTAAAGATGCAGGGTAGAAGTAGTATCTGTTATCATTTCAGTATTCCTTCAATGAAGTTTTATATAGTGATGGAAACAGAGTCCAATTCAGCTCTTTACTCTTAGTTTACACCTTATATAGGGGTGAGGGGAAATATGTTGACTTGGGAGTTAACAGAGAAGGGTAAAAGATTTTATCTATAAAAAGGTAATTAGGAGAAAGAATAAAAACAGTGGTAAGTCTAGCTATATTTTCCCATTTTAATAAGTCTGAATCTTTTATTATCAAAAATCTTTATTTCTTGAAACATAAGTTTGAAGAAAAAAAAAAAAAAAAACTTGGATTCTTCCTGCTCTGTCCAGTCCTTTTCCTTTCTTCAATTCCTTGCCATTTGAGACTATTTTTAATCAATCAATAATAAATATTTATTAAGGGCCCACCAAGTGCCAGACATTGTGCTAAGCTCAGAAACAATAGTAACATATAAGAGAGAATATAGATACTCAACTATATGGTACTTTGATTTTGCATTAGATTTACTATAATTTCAGTTAGAAAATGGTTAGGAACATTCAAATATAAAAGAGCAGTGGCAGGGTGACAGTTATTGGGGTAAGATGATAATTGGTGGTTTTCTGGATGAAAATGAGAAAGGATAGATCTGTAGTAAGGGTTCTAGTGTTCTTTTCTTAAAAAAAAAGAAAAACCTGAATTTAGCAAACACCAAGAATACACACACTCACACACACACATAAACACACTATATGTTATAAATTTGTATACAGGTATATGTACATGAATATATATATGTATATATATTTATATATACATATATATATTCATACATTGAAAATAAAAGAGAAAAAGAAAATTCTCCATGAAATCATCAATCAGCATTATGTACAGCTTATCTTATGAATATATAATAAATTCAGCAAGTTACTTCCAAAGCTATCCTACTTGTTTCTATTTCCTTCTTCATTTTGATGATTATTTTATCTATATTTTTTTAGAATTTCCAACCTTTTTTTTCTCCTCTGATCCTTCCCCCAGTGTAAATAAAAAGAAAAAAGTAAAAGAAATCCCTTGCAAAAAAAAATATGCTTAGCCAAAGAAAATAAATTCTTACTTGGGTCATTGTCTTAAATATATGTCTTCTGAATATAGTTTACCTTATACAAATTTGTTTGGATGCTGTCTTTTACATTCGATTTTAAGCTCCTTAAGGGCAAGACTATTGTTTATATATTTTTGTTTACTGATTGATTAATTTCCCTTACTGTTCTAGAAATTCTGGTTCTTTTGATTTGTTTTATTATTGTAGCAGTTCTGTAAAATATCCCCTTTATAATTTTATCAGTATAGCATTATAAGTACAAATTAATTTTGGTAGGGTAGTATTGTCATTTTTATTACATTGGTATGATCTAACCACAAGAATTAAATATCCCTCCGGCTATTTTTTTCTTTAATTCTTTAAGGAATGTTTTGTAATTGAATCTATTCAAATCTTTTTTTTTTCTGCCTTCAGAAGCTGATCCGCAGATGTTTTATGTAATTTGTAGTTATTTTAAATGGGATTTTACCTTCTCTTATTGAAGTCTCCATTTGGGTATGTTTATATGTATGTAAATCAATTGTTCAAAGACTAATTCCCCCCCCCCCACTCTTGAATCTAGTTTGTTCAGGTCTAGTGATTTCAGCATACTGAAGCCAATATTTCTCTCAGGATTTTCTCATTTCAATAAGGTTTTAATTCCTTGTTCACAATCTTTCTTCTGTACTTCCAAATTTAATGCCAGACTCTTTAATTCAAGAAATAGACAAAAATTTTGAGTAGTTGTTCTTTCTGTTCATCATGTACGACTATTACCCTATCCACCCTGCACCATAATCCTTCTCCATGTTCTCAACATTGCTTGAAAAAACACTTTTTTTTCTTGTATCAGCATTTGTTTGTAACTTGTTTTCTAAGTTTTAGATAAGAGAATTAGCAACCTCTCTTCCCATTCAATAATTCTTTTTTTGTCATTATTTTTGGAAATAAAATTGAAAGTGATAATAAATTAATAATAATTTTCTCAAATACCCTTAATATATTTATTTTATAAAACATTTGAAAACTAGTCATGCCACAGAGTAGTGGGTGGTATTGTGGGTGGTGTGTTACTGAAGGGTAAAGAAGGGCCACTCTGGTGTGAAGCAGTAAAGAAAACCAGAACCTAAGAGCAGATAATGTGTTAATGAGAGACATTTGATTTTCAATGGGAAAAACAAAAACAAAAACAAAAACAACTCACTTGGCTGACAGATTCCTACTAATAGAAAGTACAAATATGATTTGAAGGCATTTGCTGTGAAATGTGAAGAGGATAAAGGGACTAAAGTTTAGTGAGAAAAAAATAGCCTTGTGGGGCTAAATTACATCAACTCATCTCTCTAGGCTGTGTATTTACACCTAGCTTATAAGGAATATTCCTTCTCCTTCATCAACTCCATCTGTCAGCACAGCAAGGAAGGCAATGCAGCTGAGGTATTGAATTGGCAAGGTAGCAGATAAAATCAATAGCCCTGAGGATTGTGTTCCTCTCTTTCTCTCTCCTATGCTACTGCCTTTACTGCTGCTACTTAAGATTGGCTCTCATAATAATACTTGTGTGTCACTTTATTTTTTTAGGGAGAGGAGATAAGACAGAGGTAATGTCTCATAACAGGAGATAAGCAAAACCATGGAATTTAGGTTGTTATTTGTGGTTATGTTTCCTTGGTTGTGTATGGGTATGTTCTTGTTGTGATGTGTGTGTTTCCCAGGTTCCTGGTTCATGCTTCCAGTCTTCCCAAGTTCTGAGACATAGAGGTATTTGATGATAAGATGATGTCAAGTAATTGTATCCTTAAAAGTACATTATGAAGAGAGAAAGCAAGCAAATACGTTTTAACTCATACAGTCTTACCCAGATCTTTATAAAAGTTATTCAAAAACTCAAAATCACTATTATTTCTCTATAATCAATAATTTCACCTATAAAATAATTATCAAAAAAATTAATTGTACATAACTGAGGATGTAGAAATGGATGTAGAAATTCTTTTTCTGGGTTTAAGAAAAAAGTTGAAAGAATAAAATTAATCCACTATAATAGAAATTGAGAGGTATAAATCAATGGTGGTAGATGGGACAGTGACTGGGGTATGCTAATCAGATCATGCTGATGCTTAAGAGCCCATTGTTAAATTTCCTGTGAGCATTTATTATCCAGAAAGCAGGAACTACCAGAAATAAGGGCTTTGTTAAATGATTGGGTTTTTTTATTGCCTAGACTTAAGAACATGATAGAAAAAATTATAATAGTGTAATGTAGATGTGTTTTTTTTTCCTCTAAAGAGGTTGTTATTAATCCTTCAAAAGCATATCCAAGATGGTGGGATAGAAAATTTAAAAGGAACTTTCCTTTTATATTTGTAGAATGTCTACTCTTTCCACTAACAGCTCCTTCACAGACATCATGTTTCCATCTTCTCTACTTCCTTCAATCATTATACCTATTTCAACTATTTGATTTCCACTAAATCTTTTCCATTTCTAATGACCACAATTCTTTTCAAATAAATTATAATTTAACTTTAGATGGTTTGAATTCTGCAAAGATGGCAATGTTTTGTTGTTGTTGTTTTCTTTTCCTCTTTTTAGAATGATAGATCTATAAATGGAAGGAATTTTGGAGATTATCTAATTCAACCTTGTTTTTATTCAGAAAAAAGGAAAGTGAGTTCATTGCAATTAAAAAACTTGACCACAGACACAGATGTAATAAGAATGTGATATGAGCCAGTTCTACTGTACCATAGGACTTTTCAAGTCCTTGAAACTTTTTTTTACATTTAATTGCCTTTTTAGAAGTAATATTGAGTAACAAATAGTCCTGTAAGTACAATTAAGAACACTTGAGTTCTAATATTCTCTCAGACATTTCTTAGTTGTATGACCCTGGGCAATTTCTGTAAATATATGGCCATTGGATTCCATTGACTTCTTAAGAAATCTTATAATTAAAAAACTATGATTTTATGATTCTTAGAGACAGTGTAGCTATTCCATTGATAAAGGAAATTCAAGGCATAGTCTTAGAAAGATGCCTAGAACATTGAGAAGTTAAGACTTGCCCAAAATTGTATAGCTAATGTATATAAAAAGTAGAATTTGAAACCAATTCTTCTTGGATTTTTCCTAAACTACTCCAAATCAATATCTGCCTCATCATTCCACAGACCCTACACTCAGTCATGATGATCTCTTCGTTTCAGACCTAAAATTTATATATCTATTGTTTATTATTCTTTTTTCTTCAGGTTTTTACAAGATGAATTATGATTTTTTTTAAAAAAATATTCTATCTTAGTCAGATAACTAGATTTTATTATCTTCAACCTCTCTGTGGTTTCCATTCAGTCTAATGGTCTCTCCCAAAGCAAAATATGCAATTAAAACACTGAAATTGTGTAAATATGTATTTACATCTTCATATTTTTGTATATTTCAATATCATAAATAAGGGACAAATATAATGTGTGTGAATAAAGAAAAGAAATAATTTCAAAATTGTGATTTGGAACATTCAGTCTACTTTTAGGGGCAAAGTACACACAAGGATTTTAAAACTATTGCAAACCAACTTACAAACAGATATAAAATCATTTCCTGCAGAATACATAAGAACTGAGTGACTACAATCAATAAATTCAGGTGTAATACAGTATTAAAATATGCAAAAGAAATCTGCAAGATTTAGAGTCTTAGATAGTTTTTGTAGGAAATGATGGAAAGAAGGTTAAATGCTTAGTACAAAGAAATATACAAAAACAAGTTAGAACTCCAACCTTCATCTCCAGATTCATGGTCTACTAATTTGTTTCTGCCATGGCACAGAACTATCTCTCATGCCATAGATGTTCTACTTCATCCTAATTTCATCATGCTTCATTTCTAAAACAATGGTGACTGTATTGACCAGCTAGTGAGCTTGGGAAAAAAATATCATTTAGCAATGATGATATGTAGGTGGCATATTTCCATTTAGATTGACACTATAGTGCTCAAGTCAGAGACATACTGATGTTTATACAATAATACTATGATATGTCAAGGCATCTGTGTGAGAACAGCTGAAAGCTACAGTGGAATTTAACTCAAGTACTATGAAAAATATGTTCTATATTTTTACAGATGTTCTCAGATCAAAATTTCTCATATCTCTGTGACAAGTCATATAAGATGTTCCATTTGTGTGCAAGATTGAATATGAGATGACAGTTCAATGGGTTTGCATTATATTTTTTTTTAAAAATTCTAGTCAAGTTGGTAGAATCCTGGGGTTTGGGAACATAGTAACAGAGGTTCATTAAAGCCATTTTGATTAATTGTACTTTTGATTTTGTTTAAATCAATATGTATTTATTAAATGCCTCCTACTAGCAAAGCTTCATTCTATGTGATGGGGAAGCAAAGGTGAAAAGCAACATAGTTGTTGCCTTGAAATAGCTTATAGTTTAATGAAAAGAATAATCTTCATATGCAAGTTGACAAGATACAAGTTACAACATGAGGGAATGTGTTTCAGATCAAAGATTCCTTTGTTCATCATATAAAAACCATCACAATCTTTATCCAAACTACTTCCTGGTCTCATAAAGTTTTCCAACAGGTACTCTCTTTAGTCCAGCCAAAATGACCTTGAAGAATTCTCTTTAGCATTACACAGTCTACGTCCCATGCCTGCAACATACTCCGCATCTCCATCTCCTAGGATCTTTAGTTTTTTCCAAGGCTCAGACCAAATGTCACCTCCTTCATAAGGGATTTTTTAAAAATATTTTCTTCATGTATAAATTTTATAACCGCATAGAGATCTTCTTTAATCTTCAAGATCTTTCTACCTATTCCTTCTCTACTATATAAAATGATGCTCAAATTTCTCCTTTACTTAGAGAATATTCAGTATGATCTGTCCCCTATATCTCTCTTTCCTCCCTCAAGAAAATTTCTAGACAGAACTGTCTAGATTTATTGCACACACACACACACACCATTTTTTCCTCTAACTTCTCAAATCTTTCTTATCTGGCTTCAAACTTCATTACTCAACCAAAATTCCTCTCTCTAAAGCAACTTATGGTCTCTCTCATATATCACATCACCAAAAATATTTTTCTCCTAAATGACCATATTTCTGTCTAAAGCACCACCATTTTCCAGCTTTTCCAGGACTGTTCACTCTCCCTCATCTTACAGATCTGATCTGGTGACAAATATTGACATTTCTTCTTCCACAGCATCTGCTTTACTTATTCTCCTACTACTATTCCCACAGCCACAACTTAGTTCAGGTTCTCTTCACTTCTTGTCTGGGCTATTGAAATTGCAGCATTTCTGCCTTGAGTCCCTTATCACTCCAATCCATTTTCTACACAGCTGTCAAAGTGACTGGTTTCAATTGAAACTCTGATATCATTCCCCTGTTCAATTAAATTGGCCAGCTCCCAATTGCATTTATGACCTAATATAAGGTACTATATTTGGTTTTTAACACCCTACAAAACTTGATCCCAACCTACTCTTTTAGCTTGATGATGTATTTAGCCCAGCAATACCTTGATGCTTTAGTAAGTACTTAACGAATAATTGTTAATTGTGTTAATTGGTTGATATTACTCCTTTTTCTCTCTGCTCTGTTTTAGTCAAAGTGACTCTCTTGCCTTTCTTCACACATAGCAAGCATCACATTTACTATCTCCAGACCTTTTCCCAGGGGTTCCTTCATGTATTTACCCCTTTACCTGGGTTGCATAGTAACACTCACACTCTCTAATAATCTGCTCAAGGATTTACTTCTGTCTTAAGACCAGCCCATTTACTGGTACCCATCCATTCTCAACTGCCTTCTATTTTATATTTAGTCTTTTTATATTTATATAGCTATATCTATTATTTTTCTATCAAGTTATTTATGCTATTTCCAACAATAGAATGATAGCTCCTTAGGAGCAAGGACTTTCTTTTTCCATTTTTGTTGCTGTTTTTGTAACTCAACACTGTGCCTAATACATATTTGGTGCTTCTTCATTGTTTTATTGATGCTATATTGTAGAATGTAAGTTCCTTGAGAACAGAAAACATTTCATTTCTATTTTAGTATTCCTAGCAACCTGCATAGTGTTTGGCACATAGTAGGTATGTAATATGTTTTCCTGATTGGTTTACAAGATATTCTGGCATGAAATAATCAATTTCAGCTGCCTAAGAATCATTACTCTGCCATACTTGGACCCCATTAGGAGCATTTTGTTCAGTCCTTGACAACACAAATTAGTAAATTCATTAACAAATGTTCAGGAAACAGTATTCTGGAAAGTTCCCAGAATAAGGGAAGAAAAATGGCAAAGGGACTGTACACTGTACCATACAAAGATTAATTGAAGGAAATTAGGATGTTTAGCCTATAATAGAAAAGATTTCACAGGAAAATGATAGAATCTCTTCAATGATTTGAAGGGTTGTCATGGGAAAGAGGAATTAGTCTTGACGTGTTTTTTTTCCATAGCTCAAAATTGGGAGAAATGAGGGGGATTATATAGGGAAATTTAGGTTTGATGTAAGGAAAAAGCATACTAACAAATAGAGCTTTCTGAAATGACCTTGGAAAATAGTGAGTTCCTTCTCAGTAGTCTTGTCTTTAAGGATAATTAACTATTAGTTACATAAAAGATTACTGGTCTCTAAGGACACTTCCTTGTATTCCACAATAGAATTAGGAATATCCATGGAGGTCACCTAGTCTGATCCCTTCATTTTTACATATGATCCCTACATTTTACATTGAGGGTATGAGAGCTGAAATAACATGTCCTTGAAACTGAAGCTTGGAGGAAAATGCAGGGGATAAAATCAAGAGCACAATGTAGTACAATTTTAGGGATCAAAAGAATGATTAGATATTTAGGGCAAGTACTGTGTATTCTCTCACATACTCTCATACATTGTAAAAATAAGATATAGTCAAGAGAATTAGTCTTGAGATTTCTTGGAAGTTCTCAGGAGTCAAAATATTATATGTGACTCAAAAAGAAATTTGTAGTAATTTATTTTCTAGTCAAATGAATTGGGGAGGGTACTTCCAGATGTTTTTCTGCATTCCTCATTGCACCAAGGACTATCAATACAGTAGTCTCTTGATATCTATTTAGGGGAAATACTGATAAAAGATAAGAAAATGGTCACTATTTAGACTCTAAATAATTAACTATTCATTTTTCTGAAACTTCTGAAGAATTATATCTTGTCACAGTATTAACAAAGGACAGTGGTCTTACAAACCTAAAGAATCATTTTGAAAATAATCAGATAATTAGTTACATCTAGTCAATTGGTTAACACCTACATAACATAAAATGAAAACATAGTATACATTGCAAAGATAAGTATAAATGTAAAAGAAGAAGTTAATTTAATTTCCTTTGTTCTGAATGGATGTTCTAAGACCTGTGGATAAAAGGTGCTGTAAGAGATGATTTGGCTCAATGTACAAATGAACTTCCTAGCAATTCCAGTAGTCAATGTATATAGCAAGTTCTAAAGCCATCAGTAGTACAAGGCAACTTGACCTCATATAACTTGGGAGGGCTGTTTCTTCCCCAAGAAGATCAACATTTCTCTCATTTTAGATTCCCAGCATTACTGTACTCTGGATTCAATCATAATTAAGAATTCTTGTTACTAAGACAAATATCATTGAATAGAGAGGACAGTTTTGGTAGCAGGTACATGCAGTATGGTGATTTGATCATCTCTGAGCTATTCTTTGGGTTCATAAGATTACTAAATCCTTAGCCAGTACTGAGGAAAGTGGTAGTGATACAAACAACTAAATAGTAAATATATTTTCAAATCTTTATAATAATTATCTTCCTGTCCTTTACTGATGTTCATTCAACCATTCATTAATTAATTCATGAATCATTGCCATATTTAGTCATGATTATTGATAAAGCAATATCCATAAAGAAGTATTCAAACTTAATTTCAGCTGTGTCAGGAAAGGGGACCCCCTGTGTCAAAAGCTTCTGTTTGCAGAGAATTTTAGGGGGAGTAGACCCCACAATATGAATTCCACATTGCTAAGTGCTATGGAGATAATAAATTATTAGAGATATAAATAAATTGGAGGAATAGGAACTACATTCAAAGAAAGCATCCAAGGGTATTGTTATCCTTCACCAGCTTCTACCACACAGCATGACCACCCCTGTTCTCTTGCCTAGCCACGGGACATTCCTTCACTCAGAGTTCCATTTCCATGGACTACATTTCCACTACCATGCCATTCTCTACCTTTCACCTTCCCCATCTAGTTCCTCTCCCATATGAAAGACAGAGGCCCATGAGAACATGAATTGGACTTTCTGGCATCCACTCTATCCTTCTCAGAGCTTGATGTTACCTGGGGTAACTTTTTTTCTGCTTTTTTTCTTTTTCAACTGATTTTTCTTAGATGCAGCAATTTCTAGTTACAGCTCTGGTTGGTTCATTTTTCCAAAGATGTACCACAATATTTTCTTCTACTTTCATCTTCTTCTCCTCTTCCTCTTCCTTCTCTTCTTCCTCCCCCTCTTCCTTTTCCTTCTCCTTCTCCTTCTCCTTCTCCTTCTTCTTCTTCTTCTTCTTCTTCTTCTTTTTCTTTCTTTCTTATTTTTTTCTTTTTTCTTCCTCTTGTTTTTTTCTTCTCTCTCTTTTTTTCTCTCTATTTCTTCTCCTCCCCCTAGTTTTCTATGTATAAGCTAATTCTAAAGTAAATGGTTTAAAAGCAGTTTGAAAAATGTACTGCTATTCTCTAATTTCTAAAATTCATTTCTTCAAAATCTATCTGCTTTTTTCCCCAGCAAAGCTATGTTTCACCCCAGGGTATCTCGTGGAAGTGGAGCATTCTGTACCCCCTCCTCTGATCTGGACCTCCTACAGGAAGAAGGTAAAGCTTTGCTGAAGCAGGAAAGAGTGTCAAGTTACTATATCTAGAAAAAAAATCCAATAAAAGAAGCCTTAAGGAGTCCCTTCTAATTATTCTTTTGCATCCAAACCAACCCCATCATCAATTCCTATCTGAGGCTTAGATAACAAAACCTTCCCTACAGATGAATACTTTGGTATCTGTCAATGCACCCAGTGGTCTTCTAGATCCTCTAGTTTAATTTTGTAGATGCCATCATTTTCACTCAAACCTTCAATCTGGCACTCTTTGAAGACTTACAATTTCATTGAGAGTGACATCTTTTGCAGCTCTAAAAAGCATCTTTCTTTTCTTTTATATGAATTACATTTTCTTTTATTTGTGCCTTTAACAAAGCACTCTCTTTTCTTATCTCTTTCTTTTCTCTCTCTGCTTCTCTCTCTCTTTCTTCCACTCCTTTATTTGTCTCTGTCTGTCTCTTTGTATGTCTCCCTCCCCTGCCCTCTCCCCCTCCCCTTCCTTCTCTTCTCCTTTCCCTCCTCCCCCTCCTTCCTTTCCTTTCTTTCTCCCTTCCTCCCTTCCTCCCTTTACCTCTCTCTCTCTCTCTCTCTCTCTCTCTCTCTCTCTCTCTCTCTCTCTCTCTCTCTCTTTCTCTCTCTCTCTCTCTCTCTCTCTCTCTCTCTCTCTCTCTCTCTCTCTCTCTCTCTCTCTCTTTCACATTGTCTCCCCTTTCTGTGTCCACCTTGTGTTTGTTTTTGTTTTTTTTTTTTTTCGTCCCAAAGTGATTTCCACCTCAAGGACATCAGGTGAATAAACCCAATATGAAGATATAATTAAGACACTGAATTCAGTGTACATACTATTTCCAATATTATCTTTCTTAAAATGCAAATTTATCTCTGATACTCTGTCCCCCAAGGGGAAATACCGATGACAACCAAATCAGTTTCTGGCAGTCTCGTTTCAATAACATTCGGTTTTCTGTTTTGGTTCTGGGCAATCTCTCTGCTGACAGTTAAAAATCCACCCTTAGATGCATCTTCTGTCAAGCTCATCTCAGGGCAGGTTGCTGATTGACAATAGAAATCATGATATATGGATATGATGTCAGATCCATGAACAAACAACAAGGGTTTGATTAGCAGCTTCATAATGGTGAAATTCTGGAATTCATATATTTTAACATCTGTTTAAATAGATCCCAAATTCTCATGCATGTCTTAAATATCTGATTCTGAACTCTTTTATGCATTTGGGGTGGAATAAAACAATTCTGCTTTCATTGCAAATCTCAGAAAAATAATAGAAGATAAAGGAAAAGGTAACATTTTTAACATGGAGGACTTAGTAATGGAAATCACCTTTGGGGAAAAAATATGCATTATTGAAACTATTAAGGAAAGGGCAGACAGCAGCGAAACATTGTTTTGAATCAAAGTTCTCAAAGGCAATTCTAAATGATAAATATTATTCCTCTTTTTAAAAAGACAAACATATCATTTTGTTTCCTGTTAGGAATACTTTTTTTTTCATTTTACTTATTAGAAGTAAAAGGATTCTATGAACAATAACAAGATTATTTTTTTGAAATTTACATTTAAAAATCACTTTAATATTTACAAATCACACTTATATGTATTACCTTTATATACTTTTTAAAAAAAACAGTCTAAATATCTTTATTGTATGCAAGCTTCATTATTGTGTGATATTATTTTTATCCTCATTCTACATATAGGAAAATTGAGTTTCTAAGAAGTTAAATAGCTAAGTAAGTATCTGATTTAAGATTAAAGCCAAGTCTTCATGCATCCAGTTTAGCAATCAATCTTCTCCACCATGATATTCTATATAGTATTGCATTAGAATCATATTTGTTGTTCCACAGGAAATTTAGATTCACAGTGGCCAGCAGCAAACAGAGCTGTTTTGTTTTAGTTTTTAAAGAAAAGATTGACTAAAAATTAGTCAAATAAAAGCAGATTGATAAGGAATTGCTTGCTTAGAAATCAATTTGCACAATTAGCAATCACGCCTCTTTACCTTCTAGTCGTTTTGCTTTGGTGTCATGAGGGAAGATGGCATTAAAGTCACACTCCACCCTCATTTTGCCTTCACATTCTGTCAAAACAATAGGTCTAAAGAAAGAGGAAGTGTGTTAAGGGAAGGATAATTCTGTTAAATTTAACATATTGAGTAGTAAGAAGGAAGCATATTTATATTCTCTTCTCTTCCATTCCCCTTCAACCCCCAAAACCACCAGTGTTATCAAGTTGCTCCCGGAAGTGAGGATGAAGTGCCATAATTTTAGTCTATCTGTTGCCCTGTAATTTACAAATCCTAATCCTAGCATCTGTCATTTGGATTTTGATGAAAGAGAATATAATGTGGTATCTTTAATCTTAGAGTTAAAAAATAAAGTTTCCATTTAAAAATGCAATTTTGGATAAAATGTATCTATTCACTTGAAACTAAATGTCAGCATAATCTATAAATAATATATTTTGGTCACAAATCATTCCTGCTTATTATATTTTTATAACAAATATGCCAGTAGATGATTATGCAATGAATAGATTTTACTTTAACCTTGTTAAAAGTTGCTAGTCAACCATTGTTGACTCCCCAGACACTATACAACATGTGTGCAAAAAGCAATATAAAAGAAATAGGAAAGGAAAAGGAGGCAGATTCAACAAATAGAAAGAGCAAGGCATAGCAAAAGGATAGCCCAAAGGTTATATTAAAAGACTTTAAGGATGTCTTCCCCACCAAACACACTAAGTGAATTCCCTGAACATGATTTATCAAAAGCCATGAAAAAGAATCATACCCAATTAAAAGCAGGGTATGAGTCACAACCTGCACTATTGGATAACATACGCATAGTGTTGGAGTCAGCTGATACATCAAAGAATATACTTATGTAATAGTAGTAGTAGCATTAGCAGCAGCAGCAGCAGTAGTAGCAATAGGAAAAGGAGAGGAGGAGAAAGAGGGGGAGGAGGAGGAGGAGGAGGAGGAGTAGCAGTTGTAGTAGTAGTAGTAGTAGTAGTAGTAGTAGTAGTAGTAGTAGTAGTAGTAG
>JAJPUD010000807.1:149174-183676 GCA_023553655.1 Myrmecobius fasciatus
TTGGCTAAAATGACAGGAAAAGTTAATGATGAATGTTGGAGGGGGGGAGGGCTGGGACACTGATGCATTGTTGGTGGAGCTGTGAACGGATACAGCCATTCCGGAGAACAATTTGGAGCTATGCTCAAAAAGTTATCAAACTGTGCATACCCTTTGACCCAGCAGCATTTCTATTGGGCTTATATCCCAAAGAAATCATAAAGGAAGGAAAAGGCCCCACATGTGCAAGAATGTTTGTGGCAGCCCTTTTTGTAGTGGCTAGAAACTGGAAATTGAATAGATGCCCTTCAATTGGAGAATGGCTGAATAAATTATGGTATATGAATATTATGGAATATTATTGTTCTGTAAGAAATGACCAGCAAGATGATTTCAGAGAGGCCTGGAGAGACTTACATGAACTGATGCTGAGTGAAATGAGCAGAACCAGGAGATCATTATACACGGCAACAACAGTACTATATGACGATTAATTCTGATGGACATGGCTCTCTTCAACAATGAAATGTTTCAAACACCTCCAATTGTTCACTGAAGAAAGCCATATACACCCAGAGAGAGGGATGCGAAATGTGGATCACAACATAACATTCTCATACTCCTTGATTGATGTTTGCTTACATTGTGTTTCCTTTATCTGATATATCATTTGTGTAGATAAGATTTTTCTTGCACAACAATGATAAGTTTGAAATATGTATACATATATTCGATTTGCCAATATTTTAACATAATTAACATGTAGTGGATATCCTGACATCTAGGGGAGGGGTGGGGAGTTGGGGGGAAAATTTGTAACGGAAAGCTATGTAAGGGTTATTGTTGAAGAATTACCCACACATATGTTATGCAAATAAAATAAAATTAAAAAAAAAGATCAATGCTGGGGAACTACCCATACATATGTTATACAAATAAAAAGCTTTAACAAAAAAAAAAGTTGGCTTTATAAATCCAGGTAATATCAGAAAAATGCTGTATCATTACACATGGAAGTCCATCTTTCTGATCTAATCACACTATCAATAAAATCCACTTTCTTTCTGATTTCTTTGTTCAAACTTTCACAGCCCTCCTCCAACATGGATTGTCCACCACAGGCATCCCATCACATAGTTGGAATGCAGTAAAACTAGTCACATAACTGCCAATCTCCACATTTTGAAGTCAAGCTACGGAGAATATTTATTTGACCATCTAAATCTTTGTAATCATAATTGATATCTTAATATTAATGAAGTTTATTCTTCATGAGTTACATTTAGAATGCAACCCACTGAACACTGTATTTAGTAGTTTTAATATCTTCAATTAATTTATGGATAATAGACTTGCAAATGGAATCATTCTGTAGATTTTTCAACAGATAATGAACATCTAGGGCATTGATAAGGGTAGGTGAGGACAAAAATGGAGGGAAAAGGGGGCAGCTACGTGGAGCAGTGGATAGAGCACTAGCCCTGAAGAAAGGAAGACCTGAGTTCAAATCTGGCTTCAGACACTTAACATGTCCTAGCTGTGTGACCCTGGGCAAGTCACTTAACCCCAATTGCCTCAGGAAAAAAATGGAGGGAAAAGGTAGAATCTCATGATTTGAAAGGAAGGAAAGGAATTCTAGACTGGTATATAGACCTTTGATTGAAGCAGAAAACATACTACTTTCTCTTATTCAAAGGTAAAGACAAAAGCTGACATGCTTTTGCTGGGAGGCAATGCCAAGGTCCTTCACAGTAGCTCCTAGGAAAAGATCTCTGACTCCAAATCCAATATATAGAAGTCATTGATGTTGATCTCAGTCCTCTATTCTTATCACTTCATCCTTTTTGACTCTATCCTCAAGTTAGTGTGAAGTGGGGAGGAAAGAATTAAAGAAGGGTTTTATATCATTTTATTGGTTTGATAGTGATTATGAAGTATTACATCAAATTTTCCAAATGAAATTCCATTATCTTCCCATCTTACCATTTATTGTGTATATGTTCTATCACTACTTCCTAAATTCTTTCTGTTAACTAATAATATTACATTAATACTAAAAAGGGACAAAATTCCTCCTAAATTTCTTTTTTTCTAAAGGCCCATACTTGATTGTATTTGTGTTGCAACATGAGAGACAGGGTTATTAAATTGTAGGCCCCCATATAAAACAGTGAATTTGAATAGCAATTTCTCCTCCTCCAATAGTATCTGAAGGTAATATTTAAAGTCAGAACAAAGCAAAAAAGACAGATGAGACTGTTTTGTCTGAGTAGTACATTCATGAAGAGTCTGATTACCTAAACTGGTTTCCCTATGTATCTATGGAAGAAATAAATTTAGATGCTTCCCAATTTTAAAAGTCTAATTTAAATTGTCTGAGGCTGTTGGCATAGTATACCAAAGCTCTGGTCAAGATTGAAACTGTTGAACAATATAAATGATAACATCAACCCTCAATAAGCACTTATTGTTTCAGGTGTACTTTTGTAAGAGTGGCAAGGTGGAAGAGTGGATAAAGTGTAGATCTTGGAATCAAGTTCTACACTAGCAGTATGACCTTATAATCTCTCTAGTTTATTATCAGGGAAGGAAATGGCAAACTACCCCATTATTTTTGTCAAAAACAAAACAAAACAAAAAATGCTAAGAACAGAGGTCCATGAGATCATGAAGAATAATAACAAAAATGAACAAACTAAATGTCTGTGTTAAAGAACATAGGATTATAGATTTAGAGCACATCTAGCCCAAATCCTTAATTTTATAAATGAGGAAACCTAGATACAGAGAGGCAACATGATTTTTCAGTTTTTCACAAACAGTGGCAGTCAGTGCTTCTGGAAACATCCAAGAAGAACATGTTATGGCATGTATTTTGCCTTCTCCTTGTAAACCCAGAGCATCAGTTTGAGTGTATTTGTAAATTGGGTGAATTATACTTACTCTGTGTAGTACAACCTTTGTAAGAATTCCAAAATTGTGACTTCAGGTTCTTCTGATTTAAGGCTATATGCCAGATTGGATGCTGTGCCTTTACAGCATCCATTGTTCTTCCCCCCACAGTAATGTCTCCCTGCCATATTCTATTGATACCACAAATGGCACTTTGCCAAATAGTGTCCAAAAATAACTCTCTTGGAAAAGACTATAATTTGTCCAAATAGAATCCTTCTTTGTATTGGTCATTTCCTGTTTATACTTACTTCCTCTTCAAATGTCATGATTCTCATACATACACTTACCAGCATCTTCAAATAGTGTTTAAATATCTTCCCTACAAAATCATCAAGCATTTCCTACCTACCATTTGCTTTTATTCCCTACTTTTGTCCCATTCAATGCATAATAACATTTTTCTCATGGTTGTACTATATTAGAGTTAATCCAATTAAAATCTACTGGCTTGTGTGGCCCCTATCAGAGGGAAAGAAAATTCTTCCCTCTTCCCTTTGCCTTTAGGTAGAGTTAATTGTACCTGCATGTTTTAAGTGATTATAGTTCTTTACTTGCCTGTAAATGAAAAATGAATAAAAGCCCAATATATTAAATCAAACATCAAATTATCCAGCCTTGGAAGCAACTCTAAGACCAGGTGATTCAACTTCTTGTAGTTTGTAGCCATACCCCAAAGCTAAAGAGATAGCATTTGATGTAGATTAAGAAATTTCTCACCCACTGATTAATGAAGAAAACGTATTGGCTACTCTGAAGCTCCACAGTTTGATTGTTATTTTAAGTCCTCAGTGGCTTTCAGTATGTTACATTTCCACTCCTGTATTTTTAGGCCTTGGCTCAATAGCTCACCTTAGCTTTCCTCTGGTTTTCAAAGTAATCCTTTTCCACTAGCCCAGACTGCTATGCAATGGAGTGAGCTTTTCTTCTTTTTTTCCCATTTCATCCCTTCCTTTCAAGAGTATTCCTTTGGAACCCATCTGAACCTCAGTGATGCTCACATAGCTTAGAAAGATGGGAGTCAATGACTATATTCCCTCTGGTAAAATGGAGGATGTCTACATCTTATATCCTGCTATTTTTTGTTAAGTTCCTATAGGTCTTACCATCTATCCTACCTGTAAACCCTAGGTTCAATCATCTAAACCAGAGATGGAAAATTTACACCAGCTGACACAACAGGTAGCAGTCTGCAAATGCCCCTGAACCAGATTAAATTTAAATGAAGAATGTTTAACAAATTAAATAAAAATAGAATAAAACATAGGTGATAATTATTTGTGGTTTTCTATGTCCAATACATGACCCTCTGGGATCAATTACTTTTTGAGCTGAATATCAGTGATAACTACTTTTTTTCCCCCATTAACTATCAATGTGACTTAAAGACCCCAGAGTTTTACTATCTTCCCCTGGGAACTTTTTGAATCTTTATATAATTTGTTTCTTTTATATGTGATTTCCCCTAATTGGAGTGTGATATTTATAAGAATAAATAACATATAGGTGTTTTGTTTTGTTTTGTTTTTGGAAGGTGAGTTTGAATTCTCAATACTTAGCACAATGTGTAGCACACAAGATCTTAATAAATGTTTTTTAATTAATCCATTCATTCACCATCTTTTGTATCAGCAGGTACAAGGTACAAGTTTTCCTAGAGCAGGCTCACTTCATATCTCTTAACCCTATATGAAAACCTAAAGGGAAAAGACATCTTATGACCTTGAATTCCAATTTTATGCTCTTTTCTCTTATTGAGAAATTCAAACTCTCTGACTTGGCTTATATCCAACAGCATTTTCCCCTGGTTCAACACTACCTTTGCCCCTTCTTTGGCTCTTTCCATATTTCCTTTGCTCTAAAGATCAGTAGATAGAGCTAATAGGTTCATCAGCTGTTAGGCTAGACATAATCATATCATATGATCCATCTTTAACAGAAGTAGTTTGGTTCATTGGTTTTCATTTTCCACAGTATAAAGCAAAAATTTTCAAACTGAGTTTTAACACTGATCCCAACAGCTAAGCACTCCCCAAAAAACCAAAATTCTTCATTTTACATTTCTTATTATTCCATGAAGAGGCCTTATTCCTCTCTACTTTTATTTCTCACATCAAGTTATAATTTTCTCCTCAATTCTTTCAGAATATGTAGACTATATAAAATAATTTAGATATTAAAATATACCTTTTTATTTTTATTAAATGTTTTGAAAATTATTTCACATAGATAATGAAATATTATAGTATCCATGCATATATCTTATTTCTTCATATAGATTGGTAGTTGTCTTAAAAAAATAAGTCAGGTCTTTATTTTTCTACCAATTATAGCATTCAGGCCATCACTAAGCATTCTTAGCATGTGAATAATAGTTGATAAATACCTGTTGAATGAAAAATGTTAAAAAAATAGAGAGAAATAATAACATTAATGTAACATCACCTTGCCCAAGCATTCTTCAAAATTAGAATTGGATGTCCTTAACTTGTATCATACAAAGAGAGCTTATCATTACAACCAGAGTTCCTGTAGAATAGTCATCTCTACATCTTGGACAGCTTGATTAGCTTTGCAAATAAAATTATAAATTACAAAAGCTGTTTTAGCATGCATGATAGCCATTTTGTGCCTTTTCTCCTCCAACTGCCATGCTAAATTCTTACCTCTTCCTGTTGTCTTACTTATACATGTTACCATTCCCCCAGATTACTCGAATATTCATACTTTAACACTCTTCCTTACCTTTAAAACATGTGCTCAAATTCTTTATTTGCTTTGTGATATAAGTACCCAAATTTCCAAGGTATCATACTTTATGAGGTACATTAGAAGTTTAACCACTACTACATTGTAAACAAGGAGGGACTGTGGCTCATTTATCTCAGTAATTATTCTCACATTGAATTGTGTTTTTCTCATAATATACACTCAATTGTTTCCTACACTGAATTAAATTAGCTCTGTCCTACTTGTTCTTTTTTTAATACCAGTATCATAGTCTTAAATTAATAAATCCCCCAATTCAAGAGGGATTAGGTCAATAGAACTCCTGAAATAATATTTCAATAAGCTTATTAAATTAAGATGGAGCTGTGATCTCTTTCACACAATGTGCTCTTGGGCCCCTATCCCTACCCCCTGCCTTCAGGTGTGGCACTATCTCCAATCTCTTTTGAGGATTAAATTTGCCATTTCAAAATTCATTATGGATGATGATATTGCTTCTCTCCTTGTTGACAATGGCTCTGGAATGTGGAAAAAAGGCTTTGCAGGAAACAATGCCCCTTGGGCTGTTTTCCCTTCCATTGATGGAGATCAGGGTTTATGGTGAGTATGGGCCAGAAAGATAAGTATGTGGAGGATGAGATCCAGAGCAAGAGAGGTATTCTAACTATGAAGTACCCCATAGAACATGGAATTGTTACTAACTGGGATGACATAGAGAATTATCTGGCATCATATTTCTACAACAAGCTCCATGTGGCCCTTAAAGAGCTTTTGTGTTGCTGTAGAAGTCCCCCAACTCCCAAAGCCAACAGGCAAAAGATAACTTAGATTATATTTGAGATTTTCAGCATCCCAACCATGTACATCAACATTCAGGCTGTGCAATCCCAAGTTCCCCCAAACCCCAAAGTTAACAGACAAAAAATGACTTGAATTATGTTTGAGATTTTCAATACCCCAGCCATGTATATCACCATCCAGGTGGTTCAGTTCCTGTATGGCTCTGGTAGTACCATTGGTATTGTGATGGATTCTGGTGATGGTACGGCACACTGTTCCTATCTATGAAGGTTATAATATTCTCCATGCCATGTATCTATATTTGGCTGGTCATGATCTGATAAACTATCTCATAAAGATCCTGACCAAGAGAAGGATCAGTTTTGCTACAAGAGATAAGAGGGAAATCATGCATGATGTAAGTAGAAACTGTTATGTCACTCTAGACTTTAAACAGGAGATGGACACTGCTGCCTCTAGCTCTTCTCTGGAAAAGAGCTATGAACTTCCTGATGGTCAGGTTATTACCATCAGCGCAAGAAATTCCAATGGCCAGAAGCTCTTTTTCAACCATCCTTTTTTATGTATGGAAGCCTGTAGAATCCATAAAACTACCTTCAATTCAATCATAGGGTGTGATGCTCACATTCATAAGTACTGTTTTGTCTAATGGGACCATCATATGCCCAGGCATTGCTGACAGGATTCAGAAGAAGATTACAGCCCTAGTTCCCAGCACAATAAAAATCAAGACCATTGCCCTACCTAAGTACAAATATTCCGTTATTCCAGCATATTTTCCACCTTCCAGCAGATATAGATCAGCAAGGAGTATGATGAAACTGGTTTTTCCACAGTCTACCACAAATGCTTCTAAATAAACTTTGTTTTGTTGATTTTGGTTTTGGTTTATTTTTTATCAAAAGATATATTATGAAAATTCCCCCCCCCCAAAAAAAAAGAAGAGAGATGAGATTTGCATTTGTTTTGGGGTTTGGATTTCTTTGTTTAGTGCTTGACTCAAGATTTAAAAATTGAAACTGTGAAAGTTATGAGCATTCTACATACATTAGAGGCAAACATCCCTAAAGCTCTGTAGTGTGTCTTCATGACTCTGATTGTACATTTGTTTGTTGTTGTTGTTTCCAAATATTACATTATGCATTGTTACAGAGAGTTACTTGCCTTCATGAAGACTTTCCTACTCTATAGAAAAAGCAACATTGCTACTTAGCAAAAATCCAGATGTAGAGAGGGGGAGGAGGGAAGGTTTATTATTGATTTACATGAAAATTATATAATTCTTTATTTAAAAGAATTTTTGTACCTTCTATATTAATACTTCTCAGAGTTTTTAAAAATGGTCCCCTAAATTCCCTTCCTGCTCCCAACATGAATGAAGACTTTACAATCTCCCCAGAAGTTTTGAGTTTGGTGCTAGTACTTGGAGAAAAGGAGGAGCATTACTTCTACACTGATGTAAGACCACTTCAAATAAAAGTGTACACATAAAAGAAAAAAATAATTAAGATGGAAACAAAGTTTAGCATGGGTTGGGGAGTCTGTATGAAATCAGAGATAAAACATCTAGATCAGGATACTTGAATTCTAATTCCAGATGTAAAATTAATTAGAAATATAATAAATTGGAAAGCAGCTTAAACTTTTGAGGGAAGGGAAAGAGGGAGGACTTTCCTCAACTATAAAATCAGAAATTACACTGAATGACATAAAGTCCCCTGCTAGCTTTAAAATTCTTGGGTTTTATGATTCTCTGCTTTAGAAAAGAATTATAATATCATCTATGGCTATCATGTTTAACACAGCCATTGGCTACAAACTTGATGCAACATCCAAAATAAACTATCATTCAATATAATTCCATGTTCATTTCAACACAGGCCCAAAATTTCCATCTAATTCTTGCTTTGAGCGGAAGAAGGTGGCACTTTAGTTAATTTCAACAGAGTAGAAATATGCATAGGCAAATGCCTATATCGTAATACATTTTGGAAAAACTATTTAAGGATTTATTTGAAACTATAATGGAAATAATTTAAGAAAAAATACACAAACCTCCTCCAAAGACAATGACAAAAGAAATGTGCTCAGAATCTCAATTAAGCTAAACTGTTTCTAGACAAATAACTTTAATTTGTTGGGTGAAATCATGGCTAAAATTTTATAATAGTGAGTGAATGAGTGAGTGAGTGAATCAATGTGTATGCATGCATGCATGCATGAGAGAGAGAGAGAGAGAGAGAGAGAGAGAGAGATAAGAGACAGAGAAAGAGAAAGACAGACAGAGAAAAAGAAAGAGAGACAGAAACAGAAACAAAGACAGAGTTAATGGTAGGTAAAAATCCCCTAGATACATATCAATATTTATTTGCAGACTTACATAATATTACTCAGATATCCTCAGCTCCATTGAAACCATATTTTTAATATTTCAAAATTTAATGTATGAATTTTGTTAACCTACTAAATTGTGAATGATACATTGACAGTCTTGTTCTCATTTATCATACCTTGTACTTTTTCTGTTTACTGACAAAGCATTCTATTTCTGCCAGTGTATTTGAATTGCTTTTCATCAACTGATCTGTTTATCCAAAGATGATCATATATCTTTTCTTTTCCAGTAGTAAAGCACTTCTATACCCCTTGGGTGTCTTATAAAAATTATAAATCCTCAATATATTCCCTCTATATTCATTTGTTATTATTTTCTGGTACTTCTCAAAGATCCCATGAGAGTGAAAGAAATGGAAATCTTAGACTATGTTGTTGAGTCTATGGCTGAGCATTCTTTAGCCCCACTACCTGAGCTCAAAAATGACAGCAACATCTCCAGATCCAAGAGATTAGTGAGGAGGTCATACCCCTGGAGCCAAGAAAATGTTGCTTCTCTTCCAAAAACATAACACTGCCTCTTAGGTTGAAAGGATTTGGCAGTCAAAAAATCTGGGGTTTAATAATGATCATAATAAAAATGATGATTTATACTTATATATTTTGATGAAGTTTACAAAGCATTTCTCTCTCATATAATTTAGGTAGTACAAAAATAGTATTTACTCCATTTACTGTCTCAGAGGCCATGTTCATATAGTAAGCACAAACCCATGAGGAAAATAGGTCCATTTCAGACTGGGAAAAAACATTACTTACGAAGTGTAATATATAGAGAACCCCAAGAAAGAAAGACTATTCCTTTATTCCTATTATAGATAGTGCTTGTTCTTGGAAAGCCCTATTTATTCCTATATTTTTAAAGTAATGGTTGTTGTATATTATTAAAAAGCTTTTTTTGCATTTATTGATATAATCATATGATTTTTGTTAGTTTTTATTGTAATATGCAATTATAAGTTTTCCTAATGTTGAACCAAGCCTATATTCCTGGTATAAATTGAGCCTGATAATAGTATATGATCTTTGTGATATATTACTCTAATCTTTGCTAATATACATTTTTCTATTAATATTTATTAGGAAAATTGCTTTATCATTTTCTTTCTGTTTTTGCTCCCTTTAGATATCAAAATCATATTTATGTCATGGAAGTAGATAGGGCTCCTTTTTTATATATTTTTCAAACAGTTTATATAATATTGAAATTTAATATTCTATAAATATATGGTAAAATTCACTTGTAAATCTCAATATCCTCTTTATAATTTTATCCACATAGCATTAAATGTATAAACTATTTTGTTCCTAGTTCAACTGCAGTTTTCTACTATTATAGTTTTACTATCTATTTTCTTCTGTAAGTTATTTAATGTGTCTTTAAGAATTTCAATTCTATGTCATTTGGTATTCACAGCACCACACTGCCTTCACTATGCTATTACTCTTAGGTTTATCAAATTTTACAAAGGTTTATCTTTGAAATAAAGTTCTATTTGTTTCTACAGTACTAAAGTTTTTCTTTTATTAAAAAAATTATTACTCAATATGTGTAACATTTTTAAAAATTCAGTTCCAACTTCTTCACCTTTCTCTCTGAGAAGACAAATAATTTTTAATATCAGTTTGATATCACTTTATCAGAATAGCCAGGTCTTTCATAGTTCATCATAATTATAATATTGCTATTACTGTGTACAATATTCTTCTAATTCAGCTCATTTCATTTTGCATCTTCCATTTATTTTGCATGAAATTTGCATTTTGCATTTCATTTTGCAGTGATTTTTGCATTCATTTTGCATTGGGCATTCAAATTTTTCCAGGTTTTTCTGAAACCATCCTCGTTTTTTTTGTTGTTGTTTTTTTTTGTTTTGTTTTGTTTTTTTGCTTGTTTTTTTGCTGAAGCAATTGGGGTTAAGTGACTTGCCTAGGATCACAGAGCTCGGAAGTGTTAAGTGACTGAGACCAAATTTGAAGTCAGGTCTTCCTGACTTCAGGACTGGTGCTCCATCCACTGTGCCATCTAGCTGCTCCCATCCTCATTTATCTTTTAAGGCAGATAATATTCCATCACAATCATGTGCCACAAATTGTTCATTAATTCTCCAGTTCATAAGCATCCCCTTGTTTTCCAGTTTTTTGTCACCACAAAAGAACAGCTGCAAATATTTTGGTACATATAGTTCCTTTTCCTTTTGCTTTGATCTCTTTGGGATCACACATATTAGTGCCATTACTGAACCAAATTATGCAGTTTGATAGCCCTTTGGGCATAGTTCAAATTGGTTTCCAAATGGTTGAAGCAGTTCACAACTCCACCAACAATGCATTAGGATCCATCCTAATTTTTCCACATCTCCAGCATTTGTCATTTTCCTTCTTTCTCCATGTCAGCCAGTCTGTTAGGTGGAGGTAAGCCTTTTCTTTTGAATCCTTAGTATTCCTTGACTGTGTTATAATTATGTGTCTCAAGAAGCCCTGATGATGTCATTGAAACAGCAAATTAGAAACACTGAATCAAATGACTACCCAAAAACATATCCAGAGGAATTCCATGTTATTAGAGTACACATCTTTAGAAGTGGAATAAAGCATATTCATTCAAATCTAATTCTATGAGAACTTTTGAATCTATCTATTCCCAGTACCAAGATGAATTTAAAGACTGGATAAAAAAAGAATTGGCATGGATCCAGTTTAAGAGGAGATGCTTACTACTAATGCAAACTATGCAACATTTTCTCTGTGGAATATATATATACATGTATATATATATATACATATATATATATGTATATATATATATATATATAAAACTTCATCTGGTACTGTTTTATTAATTAGCCCATGGTTTCCTGTAAAGGCCACATGAAAATAAAGACTTCCACAATCAATCAATCCAAGGATTTAGCTCAGGTTTATGTAAACTAGACGTGAACTTGCCTAAATGACAGAATAAAGGCCTCATCAGTTTGGTAGTGTGGACTTAAGACAAGGAGAATTCAATTTTATTTTTTCACCATTGTTTTGTTGGCCATTCCCTTACTTGGTGACTGCATTCATATCTATGGATTCAATCTTCATCTCTATGCAGATCAATCTCAGATCTGTATATCTAGTCTTCATATCTCTCCTCAATTTCAATTTTACAGAATTGTCATTAGACATTTCGAACTAGATGTCTCATAGACAACTTAAAACTCAACATATCCAAAGTAGAACTTAGTATCTTTCCCTCAAAACTCATTCTGGTTTCAAAATTCCCATTCTATTAGTATTTATATTGATAATTACACTGTTATACTTAATATCTTACTTTCACTAAGCCCACATGTTCAATCAGTTATAAATCTTGCTCCACATCTCACATATGTCTCCTTCTCTCCGTCACACACACTACCAAAATTCAATCCTTATCATATCTCAATTGACCTGAGTAACCTCCTGTTTACTCATCCTGCCTCAAGTCTCTCCACTTTTCAATCCATCTTCTACAGTTACCAAAAAGATCTTCCTAAAGCCCTAGATCATGTCATTCCATTCCCTACCTATTCAATACTGCCCCACGAATCATATATACAATCCTTTCTTTGGCATTTAAAACCCTTTCCATCTAGGTTAAAATCTTTTAAATATCATCACATATTATTCACATACTCTGTTATGTAAACATTGACTTTATAACATTTCCTTATAACATCATTCCATGTTCTTTCTCTATGCCTTTGCATTGAATTTCCCTATGCCTTGAATGCATTCTTTCCTGGCCTTCACCTATTAAAAATCCCTATTTTTTTTAAGATTTGCCTCAAGCAACATCTCCTACCAAGCCCTTTGTGATCCCTCAGTTTCTACTACTTTTTCCTCATAAAATTACCTTGTATTTATTTTAGGCATAGGATGAGGGCTCAATCCTTAGAGCATGCATGATGTGCCCTTCTGCTTTCCTATTTTGTGCAGGTTTGGCGAGCTTCTGGTCATAAATAATGGAAGGATCTTTTCCCCCAATTCAGAGCACAGACCTTGACACCTTTCAACTCAAATTACTGAATAATAATGAATAGCTTTTTAGTTGGCTACTGAGCTTGAACTAGGTGTTCCTATTAAAGATTTGAGCAGACAAGTTCTCAATCTTTTCTCTGCTGGCATTAAGCCAAGTCAACTGTTACGGGTTTCTAGTGAGGGAGGAGCTCCACCACCTGGCTGCCATATGCACAAGAATACATGGTGCCTCCCTATCTTCCATCTCTGTTTTGTTTATTTTCCCCTCATACAAGTTAACTGAGTATTCAGAGTGATAAATGAAATGGGAAAGACATCTTTCCCCACAAATGGATGAGCTTCAAAAGGTTGAAAGAATCATAGGAATCCCAGCAGTTCCAAAATCTGCTGATAACCAGAAGAGTTGAGCCTGACAAGGCATTCAGTGGGAAGACCACATATCTATCAAGCAACTTACTAAACAAAGAGCAAGAAGGAAAGAAGGAGATAATCAAGCTAGGGGAGAAAGAAATTCTAACATTGGCCACAAGAGAAAATCAAACTTGGTGAGGACTTTATAAAGACAGAAAAGGACTCTCAGGGCTAACCAGTAATATACTGCTACATTAAGGAAGGAGGAATGTTTTATTAACATTTGATTTCATTCCATATTGCACAAGGGACTAGTAGATATATGGAGGAAACAATAAACCCCAGATTGAGGGTTTGGGGAAATATTCTTGTACTTAAGTCTTTGCTATAGCTTTTCATAAAATGTTCCTTTGCTAATGCTAATTGATTTTGGTTGTTTAACTGATATTGGCTAACATATTGGAGAGAATTAGAATGTGGTAGAATTAGGATCCACAGTCCCTCGTGGTCTGTCTAGATGTGGACTTAGTACATATGTCCACATGTGACTCAAACCAGCAAGCTCAGAATATACACTGCACCTGTATGTATTTGTCCATATGCATGCTGTCTCCCCTAGATAGAATAAAAACTCTTTAAAGCAGAGTCTATTTCATTTTTTTCTTTCCATTCTCAGGGCATAGAACAGTCTTGTAAATAGTATCCCATCTGGATAATACAAGATGTTGTCCTCTTTCACTTTCCCTGGCAGAAATGGAAATATATTCAGCTCAAACAGCATGTATTCAAGAAAAAAAGATTTATTGTCAATGATACAGAATGAAGTACACAAGATTTTGAAATTACAAAACATAATATGCTAGAGAGATTCTTGAAATATTGATTAAAAGGAAGGTAATGGCATAATTTTGGTCAAGCCATTTCATGTCTTAGTCTCAATTTCCTCACCACCGAAATGGGGGTAATTACCTTATTGAAAGGAAAAAAAGGTTACTTCTATTAATGGAAATGCCTTCTTCTGCCAAGATCTCTCACTACTATTCATCTTCCTCTAGAGAGAGGGAGAAAGATCCTATCTTCCCTAAGTTCATTACCAAGTCAGTGGTCCAAGTTTTTTTTTTTAAATATCCCTCAAAAAGCCACATAAAATCTATATGCTGCTCAATTTTTCATTAAAGTCTTCTAAATCTAAACCCACTGTGGAAAATATCCCCCTTTTTATAATTATTTATTTGATTCAACCTGTTCCTCTAGATATTTATGATCCAAATAAGGTTCCAATAGTTCAATGATGTCACATTAACAGAAACTATGCCAAGGAGTAGTGAGTGAACTTGAAACTGAGCCACGTTAGAAATAATTGAAAGAAATGGGATGTTAGGGGAGCTAAATGGTAGAGTGGATAGAGTTCAAGGAAGATCTGAGATCTTCTTAAATTCCAATTTGGCCTTAGATATTACTTTTGTGATCTTGGCTCCATCATTTAATCTTATTTGCCTCACTTTCCTCATCAATACATGAACTGGGGAAGGAAATGACAAACCACTTCAGTAACTTTGTCAAGAAATCCCCAAAAGGTGTCATAAAAATTGAACCCAAAAGATATTTATAGTTTCTTGATCTGATGTTGTTGTTATATATTTTGAATTCTCCCTGATGTTCTATTGGGCACATGACAATATTCTCTTTTGTTTGGCTTTATTTTTGTTTTGTATTTCTTTTCTGTTTTTATTTTGTAACTCTTTTTTTTCAAAGAAAAAAGAAAAAAAAGAGTTAAAGCTATTTGAAAATGGAAGGGGCCATATAATGAGTTCAACCTTACTATATGTGTTCAGTTAGAGATAAGTGACTATTTATCAGAGATGATTATATAGAAGGAATTTATACATTGGGTAGAAGAATGATTTCTAAGGTACCTTTCAAATTCCATTCCATGACAGCACCATTTATATTGCTATATCTATGGAGATATCAATACATAGAGATGGTTGCATATACACATAAAAATAAACTAGATGAGACATATATAGATAAACATTAACTATAAAATTAGAAAATGAATTATTAGTAAAACCAATATTTCTGAAGCAAAATAGAGGAATTTATTTATTCCTTAAATAATTAGTAAGAACTTAATTTTTGTTGTTGTTGTTTTCTTTTGATGAGGCAATTGGGTATAAATGACTTGCCTGTAGTCACATAGCTAGGAAATATTATGTCTGAGGCTAATTTGAACTCAAGTCCACCTTATTTCAGGGGCAGTTCTCTAGCCATTGTGCAATCTATATGCCCCTACCATGTAGTTTAGATGGTGGAAACATAAAGGTTAAACAGTCTTTGTCTTTAGGAAGATTGCCAATTATCTTATGTCTATTTTTCTATAAATTTATATATGACATAAAGGCACAGTCCTTAAGAGTATGAACAAGATGCCCTACTTAGCTTTAACTCTTGTGGAGACCCCATGATCCTGCCTTCTAGGTAATTATTATAAAGGAGCCTTTCTCTTCATTTCATAGGATAGGCAGGAAACCATTGATTCTTTCATGTCAACTTACTACATGATAAGAAAAGTCTTTTTAATCAACTGATACAATGACTGTGGTGTATAAGAGCAACTGAAACTTGAGTTCATATTTAAGTCAGTAAGGAAATACTTAGAGTGAAAACTTTCTCCAGGAAGCCATTATCAGAAACTACCCTTTACTTTCTAGTCTTAAAGAGTTGCATGGGATTTTGAAAAGTTAATGACTTGCCCATAGTTACCCAGCTGGCATGTTTCAAAACTAGGTCTTGAACCTGAGTCTTTCTAACTCCAATGCCAGCAATGTCATTGTGGCAGCCTGTGTCAAATTAGACTGTGCACTTATGAAGATTAAGAATGGCTACCTCTCTCGACATGGAGATAACAATACATAGAGATGATTGCATATACAAATAAAAATAAATTAGATGAGACATACAGATAAACATAAACTAACTATAAATTTAGAAAAGGAATTATTGGTACAACCATGGAATGGCTTGAAAGAGCCTTTTCAATATATAACAATTTCCCACCAACCACCCTCTAGGCCCTCCATAAAGAAGAAAGATGGAACCTTTCCACAAATTGAAAGCTTGCTACCAAGGGCCTGATAACCCCTAATATTAATAAAGACAGCTAACCATTTGGGGCAAAATTATGGAAAGATTAAGCATGCACCTGTTTTGAACATGTTCATTTGGAAGGCAAAACAGAATCTCATCAATTTCATTTGAAAACACCATCCTAAAAGATATTCCATTCAGATTTTCAGGCATTATGTCTATTTTACTAATTTGTTGAGGCATTAAATGCTTTATTTAAGGGAACTTTAAAAGAATGTTTTACAGTAGATATGTCAATATGCCAAAGAGAGACTTATCCGTTTCTTTTCCTAGTAAACTTTCATGGGAGCTTTTAATGACCTAGTCTTGTTAAAAAAAAAAAAAATAGTCTCCTTAATGCCGTGCAGATTGTTATTACTATGAAAGAAAAGACACCTTTAACAGCCAAAACCATTCTCAGATTTGCAAAGGGACTATTAAAAACCACTTTAATCTCAGCTTTTCTTTGGGAAAAAAACATTTTTCTCCCTCCTGAACAAAGTCATAACAAACCAATGGGGAGAAAAAAATCAAGCCCTTTTGTGAATTTTACTCTCTCTTCAGTCACTATTCTCTCTTCATTTATTGAAATGGCTCTGTGGCTCAGCAGTGGAAAAACAAAAGGAATGAAAATTCATTTAAGTCATGTCTTTTATTTATGTTAACATTTCATCATATGCTGTTTAACAATTTACTAAATGTTTATTATGCACTGTGTTGCATTCACAGGAGAATAAATACATTTCTGTCAGCACTTCATTTATGAAATCCTATTTTTGTTGTGGATCTTTACAATCCACAATAAACATTTCCTTCAGGAAGAAGCCAAGAAAGGAAATGCTTTGACACTGTTGTTAAGTAAGTTTGGAACTAAAAAATGGAAAATCAACATCCTCATATGTGAACTTGTATGTAACTAGATAAATGATTCAGTACCTAGACTTTAACAGGAACCATCACTTAATGGTGATTGACCTGCTCCAGATACTTTGGAAGTTCTTTATGTAAAATTAAACAAAAAGGAGCAAGGTGTACCATGAAAGGAAAGATATTTTCTAAGAGCTGATGAAATTAAAGCTTATTTATTTTCCCATTGGGGGATTATCTGATTTTAGAATTTAAAAATAGGTCCACAAATCCACACAAAAGGTACCTTCCCCACCCCCCCCCCAGGAAGAATGGCATCCTCTAGTGCCCTCTTCTGGTAGAGTTTTTTGGTTTTTTTTTTTTTTTTAAGCCACAAATCAATGTATTTCTGTGATTGACAATCTTTAAGCAAAGTAGCAGCATGTGGAAGAGTTCTAAAATTCCAACCTTCCCTTATTAAATTGAGAAACAGAGACTTTCATGTACATGTTTCTTTCCCCCCTCAACTACAATGTATCTCAAAATGTGGTTATAATGTAATGAGATTTGTTTTAATTCTTTATCTTTTTTTATTCTAGCATTCCAGAACTTAGATATGTTAAAAAAAAATACTGAAATTTTCTTCAATAATGCAGAAGTTGAATGCAACAATTCTGGAAACTACTTTAGGAATATCTTTAAATCTAATTTAAAAGGCAATGCAAGCACAAACAACAACAAGAATAATAATCACCAAGAATATTGTTTTGTGGTTATATGCTTTTACCATTTGAAACCAAAAATGATACTGTCATTCTTAATTAGTAATCTTATTCACCAGGCTTTGAAACTTAACTATTTTTTTAAAAATCAAATTCAACTTTAAATTTAAAAATGAAAATACTGAATTCATTTAATGGCACATGCTATAGAATCTGATAAAAATTCCAAAAGAAACATTCCAAAATGCTTTTGAGCAATGACAGTGTTATTGAAATAAGTATATTACTCCCTCAGCGTAACTATTTTGAGGGGAATGAGGATGTCTGTATTGGATAGTTTTATATCATTTCACATAATTTTCTCTACAAAGCAGTAAACATGCATGGGCTTATTACATATTATATTTGAGACCACTAAATTGTACAGGTATATATAAAAATAAATACATTAAATATAAATATGAAATTATAAATATGTAATATATATTCCTTAATATAGTATATATTTGTTAGATATTTATGTATATATACATATATGCAATATGTGTAGGTCTAGTCAACAATACCAAAATGAAATTCTAATACCAATGTTTTCTTTATGCAACCCCCTTATATAAATCTTCATTTTCCCCATACTTATGTCTCCCTTTTCAATTTCCCATTGGTGACTTCAGGAAGTCTGAGAGTAGAATTCATTTTCTGTACACACACACACACACACACACACACACACACACACACATTCCTCAATTCTTACTCCCAACTAGGAAGTTGCATAGTAAATATAATGACAAAGTAGACCAGAGAGTTCACAGAAAGCCATTATCTGGCCCCAAACTGTGCTTTCTAACTACAGACTGGTGAGAACATCTTTCAAGCCTTGAACATAGCCACAACTAGGAAGAAAATCTATAAAGTATATAGGATTTTTGCAAACGCTTGACTTAAATGTACCATAAAAAGTTAAAGATCACATAGATACTTTTTCTTATGAGGGACACATGCAGTAGAGAGCCCACCCTGGTTTTACATGCACAGTCTTCAGAGAAAAATACTTATGCTTTTTTTTTTCCTCCTGCTATTCCTTTGCCCAGAGCAGTGGTCATAAAGAATATATCTTCTTTTAACTTCAAGGCAATATACTGATACAGTGACATTTAAACTCTAAAGTCAAGTCATATAAAAATGAAGACTCTTATAGATAGTCCCAGAGACACGCCCAGATCCCTAATACACAATGGTGGGCTTTGAATAGCATTTGACCTCCTTCACTTACTTTTTTCTTTTCTGGAGCTTTCTTTGTGATTTAGGCTACTTTAACTTCTCAGAAACCTTTTGATACTGCAATCTCAACTATCTCAACAACTTCAGGACGTAAGAAGTGAATTTGAGGATTTCAAGACCCTTCTTCTCCCTGGCTGTTAACCTATAAACATCTTAAAACATGCAAATCTCTGGAGTTATACTGATTTTTGATGTGGTACCCGCTGTGGGAAAACTAGAACTCATCATCTTTCATCTTCCCAAGTAGGTGGAAAGAGATATACATTTCAAACAATATTTACTCAAAAATGAACATTTATTAAATGCCTATTATGTAAAATACACTGCATGAGATGCCAGAAATACATTTGATGAAACTAAAAGTGCTCTGCACTTGGAATCAGAAATACTATTTGTTTGACTTTGGACAAATCATTTAAGAATGCTAAAATACCTCACCAATTATATGTAATTATATAATGTACCTCACATGATTGTTTTGAGCAAAGCACTTTAAAAAACATCAAAGTGAAATATTAATGTGAATAATTAATATTGTTATCATTACTTAATCTCAAGGAACTTAAGACACCCAAATAGAGGAGAAATAATAAAAATGCATAATTAATTATAAGAAAAGTTATGATATAAATTCATGGGAAAGGCCTAAATATTAGCTGTGGCAGAGCTCTCCAGAGTTGGAACCCATCCAACCAAATAAAGTGATAAGGTTAGTTCCAAGGGCTAGGGCTTAAGAAAGCAGCAATACAGTCACCAGATTACATATTCCAATAGGGAAGTATGCCTTGTATATAAGCTGGATCTCATTTGGATACATAGTGCTGAGTCTCTTCCTTGATCTTAAAGCAAATTTGACTATTTTGCCCTTTTCCTGACCTTGTATGATGCTTATATAATAGGGGATAAGGATGACTTCCTCATGCTAGAAGGCATTCAGTGAGAGATAATATTGTAAGTGAACCGATTTCAGACCTTCTTCCCTTCCAAGGCCTACATGTAGCCACATGAATACAGGTCTTTTCCACAGTGTAATTCCCCACATACACATATTAAGCTAAGTATGGGTATGGCATTATCAAAAAAGCCCAATTCAAACTAAAATTAGTATCAAGAACTATGCCAAAAATGCTAAGGATATGAAGAAACACAAAATATTCTTTGTCCTCAAGAAAACCACAATCTAATGAGAGAAAGCAAAATGTAAGCACTATACACACAAAAAGAGAAATATTCAGATGAATTACAAAGAAACAATGGAGCATTAAGTGGCGGGCGGGGGGTGGGAAGTGAAGAATGGAGAAGGGCTTCTGACAGGAAGAGGTATTTTAGCTGAGACTTGAAAGAAGCCAGAGAAGTCAGGAAGCTGATACGATGAGAGAAAGAGCACTTCAGGAATGAGGGAAAATCATTAAAAATGAATTGAGTTAAAAGATGGAGTTTTTGTGCAGATAAAATAAGTCAGAATCACTAGCAGGAGACTTGGCATAAACTTAATCAGACCAATGGTACACAGAAATAATATTTAGTCTTAGTTCACTCTACTCATAGGCCAATGTTGTATAGGGAAGGTGTTCACCTAAGATATGAGGAAAATCATTATTTCTCTTCTTACTTTATTTTTAAGGAGAAAAATCCTTTGCAAAAGTTAATATATATTAAATAATCAAATGGAATTTGGATGTTAGTGACTCATGACCAATGAACCCAACACAGTAGCACAAGCTGATGACATTAGAAAAGAGGCATCCCACACTCTCTTGAGTACCCTAGAAAACTGAGTGGGAAATGTTGCTTCCTGGTCCTAGGACAGTGAGCCCAGAGCATGTTTACCTCCTTCAGCTATTACAACTTTGGAATCTAATATTCATACTTTGACAACCTACATTGCTAGAATTTCATTATAACTCTTGCTTTTTAGTACTTACATGCTACTTTGTGATAGCTGACCTTTAACATCATATTTCTGCTTTCTTCACTAAACCATTATCATGATAGATAGTGCTATCTAAACTGCACCATATTATCAATTTCCCAGTAAGCTCCACAAAGAAGGCATATCCTATGTAATAGGTTACAATTCTGGTGCAACCACAGGAGGAGTCTTAAATAACGATAAAAGGACCTAAAATGCCAGTTTATGACAATTGTATTTATTTTCTACCTATATCTTATCTGATTTGTTCTCCAAATATCACAAGTGAAAGAATTCTGGAAAGGTTATAATTGAGATCAGAAATTATGCTCTGGCCCTGGTTTTTCCCTAGAAATTAACTTTAAGAAATATCAGAATGAGGAGAGTCAAAGCTCATATTTTCTAAGTTGCATATATGAATTCTCTCTAAGCATCCTTAATAAATGATATCCATCTTTACTTAAAAATGTTCAGTGATGGGGAACTCATTGGCTCCCCAGGGTCACTGTAATTTTTGGATAGATACTTTTCTTAGAAAAGTTTTCTTATATTGAGCCAAAATTCTTCTTCTCTACAACTATAACCTAAAGCTCTTACTCTTGGGAGCCATGTTGAATATATTTAATCTCTTCTGTATAATAGCCATTCAAATACTGGAAGAAATAATATTGTGACACAGAGAAAAATTAGCCTATGTCACTCAAAAGTAGTATATGTTATATAAATGAGAACATGAATTTTCTTTAAAAGCTGGCAGAATTTGAAAACAATATTGCCATCTCAAAGAATGCTTCTAAAGCACTGAAGAAATATCAGTTCTATTTCTAATATATCTATAATGAGTAGCATCACGCAATGCAAAGAACATCAGGTTTGGAGTCAAAGAAACAGGGTTCAAAATTTGGCTTTATCATGTTTACTAGTATAACTTTATCATCTTGTAAATGAAAGGTAAAGCTCAAACATTTTTTTCATATTAATCCTATGGCCCCAAATATGCAAATTTTGTCATAAAATTAGAGTATTATTTGTGATTCTGATTCCAGAATCCAATATACTGATATTGTCAAAAACAACATGAAAAACATAAGTTGAACCCAGCAAGAGTTATTCAAAGAGTTTTGGAAGAGCAAACTTGGCAAAAAGTATTATGATATTCAATAAATAGGAGCATCTAACAAATGGTTAGAAAAAATAGGAGATGAGAAATCTAAGTATACAATAACATCTAGGAAGAATATCATTACCATAGGCCAAGAACACTCAAATAGACAGGAAACAAGGAGCCAGGGAGTATGCAATTACCAGATGTCAGGAAATAGGCAGGAGGATAGGCATGTACACAGCCAAGATGCAAAGTAAGATACAAGCATGAGAGTCCCAGGCAGACATACTGACAAGATCTTAACCTTACAAATCTGTCTATGCAACAACTTGTTCTTATATATTTTCTTCTTTATATGCCAAAGAATATTTATTTACCTTCTTATCAAAATAGAAATCAGTCTGAGGGTCTGGAAACCTCAAAATGCTTTGCAAGGATAGAAATATAGTTATTAACCTTACTCCTCAGTCTCAGTTTACTTAATTCTAAGACATTCAAAGAACAATGTCTTGCAGACATATTTACTTTGTAAGTAATGTTCCCATTGCACTGTTCTGAAAAGATGACATCCAAGATATTGTGTTCAGTTCTATGTGTCACAGCTTTTATTATAGTTATTTGTGCATTTTTTGTATATTTCTCCATACTCCAGAAGATCTTAAGAACATGAAGGCAGGTAGTAATAGTAATTTCTGTTGTTCAGTCATTTTCAGTCAAGTATATGAAAATCTGTGAGGTGGAAAGTGGTTTCAAGTTACTTTGCTTCCAGTAGACTGGGAGCAACTTGTGGAAGTGACAAAGAAACAACTGAAAAAGAATGTAAAGGGAAATTTTCTGATTATTAGAGCTATCAAAAAGTGAAATGGATTACCTCAGAAGATAAAGTGTTCCCCCATTTGAAGGTCTTCAAACACAGACTAGATGTTCATTTGTTGAGTTTTAAGACTAAGCCGCCAAGGTCCTGTTCAAATTGTAAATATGGCATAGGTGTCTATGTATGTATATGCATTTAAATAAATATATAGACATATATAGTTAAATTATGACAGGCAGTGTAGCCTAGGGGATGAAGCCCTAGAATCAGGATTAATTTGATTCAATTCCATCTCTGACACATCCTACCTATATGAATCAGAACACTTAACCTTTCAGTGGCTTCATGGAATTCCCCAAAGATTGTACAATAGTTGTCTATTTGAATTATTCAAAAGACTTTTCTCACCCTCGTGTACTCTTCAATTCTTTCCCAAATTCTTACCTCTAAAATGACTATAATCTATTCCATTTGCTATCTTAGATCTCTGTTGATCCAATTCTAATATACTCTGCTACACTTGAATTCTGTGCCTCCTTGTCCTATTCCCAATTATGCCTTATCAAATTCCAGCCTTATGTTCTCTCGCCATCCACCTCCTTTACTCCTAATTTATGTGCTATTTAACAGGACTAGAAGAAGTCATAAACTGTACTGTACAAACCAGTTATCTTATCAAAATGAAGCACTCACTGAAGCAAGGCAAATATTCCTTCTCTCCCTAATTAATTCACTATCTTATTTTTCACAGCAATTATTCCAAACATTCTCATGACATTCCTCCCATTCCCTCAGGTTAGAATCTCACTTCATACTTCACTGAAAAAATTGAGGTCCTTTGCAAGAGTTCCCACTCTCCCTACTTCTTCAAAACACAAAATTCAAACATCATCCATTACTGGATCAATAAATATGTTAAATACTTAAGTGTCAACTGTTCTGAGGGCCAGAAATACAAGGAAAGGTAAAGGATATCCTTTGTCCTTTGTCACAATATAATAGACAGAAATAAGACTTAAAATTATCTGAAGTGTAGGGGGGAGAGATAGTAGGAGGGAAGATAAAGTACATGGAAGAATGATGAAGTCCTGAAGTTGGGTGGGAAATTTGGTGGCTGCTTTGAGCACCTCCTAAAATGGAGGATCTGGGTGGAGCTCTCCAATGTCCACTCTTTACTCTCTCCAATCAAAGGGAAGGAGGAATCCCAGAAGCAAAGGTTACTGAGGAGTTTCAGTATGGGATGGGATATGGGATGATGAATCAAATGGAAAAATCACCATTTTCCTTGCCAAAGTTAACTCCTTACATCTACCCTTAACCCAATATTGTCTCTTCTCTATAGTATATTGCTTTCTCTATCATTAACTTTTCATCTGGAGTACTTTCTACAGAACTCAGTTCAGGACACTGGGAATATGAATAGGTTGGAGATTGTTTAGAAGAAAGCAACCATCCTTGTTCAAACCCCACCTCTGATGTTCATCGTATACCAAGTATGGCCTTGGTAATTCATTTAACATTTGCAAAATCAGGTAATTGGTCTAGACAAGCTTTGAGAACCTAGATCTATGATTCCATAATCCAAGGTATAGAAGTTTTGTTCATTATGATGTGGAAGTTGGTTACAGAGGAGGCTCATAAAAGAAAAGCAAACAGAATAAAAAAAAATAAAAAACAAGTTTGTCTATCTGAGGTTATATATACTTGTGTCAGCAGTAGAAATACAATAGTCAGCTAAATCAAGGTTCCAGTGGATTGAAAGTATGCTTTATATACAGTCAATCTTTTTGAAGGTAATGAATTAGTCTATATTGAAAGCATTGAGGGTCTTTCTTTTTTGGGAAAAAGAAATGCTTTCTCCGGAAAATTGTTAGTGGCAAGAACTGCAAGAAGTCAAAGGTCATTACTAAGTGTCATAGACAGTTCTGAGGACCTGAGAAGACCACAAAGGCAGGTAAAGAAGTAGGTTATATACTCCGAATCATTTAGGTAAAGTATTAATCTTTTAACCTTCCTATCTCAATCTTTCCCCAATGATCTGCACACACTGAAGTGGTAGACATGTTGCATTCAGAAAAATGGCATAAAGTAGTAGAGCTCAAAATCTCTACTACCTGGACTCAAAATCAGGAAACTGATGTTCTAATTTTGATCTTACTGATAGCTAGCTGACTGACCCAGGGAAATTCATGGTATCATAAATTTAGAGTTTAAATTCATCATAGACCCCCCCATTTAATTGTTGAAGAAACTGGAATATATAGAGTTTAAGTGACTTAAAGGTCCTATGGGTAGGAGATGACAGAGGATGGATTTGAACAGGATTTCTCCAAATACTTCACCAATTCTATTTTACCCAGCAGTTTCTATATTGTTAAGTTAAGTAATCACTTTCATCTTCAGTCCTTAAGAATAATCATTTGTCACTGTATTGATGGGTGTTTTAAATTCTTTTAAAGATGTATTTCTACATAACGCTGCAGTCATGTTTATAATTATCCTACTCCTGCTCCAAACACTTTTAAATGATATGTACTCCTGTGAAAATTAGTGTGTATAGCATCCCCTTGAGCACTGCAGGAAGAGACCACCTTTGGTTCTCTACTAAATAAACCTGCTTTGATGGGGTCCAAGAAAGAGCAGCCTTACACAAGGCAGAGCTCCAGCATAGTACAAAACTGCCAACATCACAAGGGCAACAACAAGGGAGATATTCCCATTGACACCATTATGTGGAGTAGGCTCAAAGCAGAGGTGGAGATCGGCCAAGTGAAAAGGAAGCAGGTGTATATGCTGGATGTGAGGATAAACAATTAGTAGCTCTCTAGACTTGCAAAGCAGCCTCTTGAGACTTGTGTTGCTGTTCTCCAACAGGTTGCTCAATCCCATACCCAAGATAGCAAGCTGTGCTCAGGGAGTTCAAGGCAGCAGCCACATGGCTGGGAACGGGGTTGCTGCTCAAGGGAGGAAGGGAATATATGGAAATAAGCTCTCTAAGTCCCTGAAGAGCTATGCTCCATTTCCCTTGGCCATGGATTCTGCAAGGTGTGGTATAAACTTGGCATGGAAATGCATCATTTCTAATATGCTTTCTGTCTTAACAGGGCCCCCCAGTGGCTCCATTTTAAACCTTGTTGTTATTTCCTCAGTTTAGCCTGTGGTTTCAATTCAGAGACACTAATAAGATGCTGATTCAGAATACAAATGTCAGCAGTGTCTCTTATACAGGAACACAAACACACACACACATCCTTTTCCATAAAGATCAGCCCCATCCTTTTTTAATCACCACCATGATAACAACCTGTTAGCTAGACTAGGATTTATCATTTACATATATAGGATTTCTTTCTTGAATCACAAGTAATTCAGTTTAATTAAGATATTATAATAAGTGTTAGTTGGTGAAGAAGATGTATATAGCATCATCCCTGAAAAAGGATTCTTCCCTCCTACTTAAAAACCAACTTCTTAAACTTCTACATTTCTTATGCCAGGCAGTTAGTTTCTCAGTACAACTACTATGCATGGGTTGTCATGTGCTTTAATCTTCTTTTCCCTGGGAAACAGCTAGAAACCATGAAATATATCAGTGATTTCTTTTATTAGATAATAACGCTTAGCAGGTGCAACCAGAACTAGTAGCAAGATGATCTCTCCCCTGACTGTAACAATTCCAAACACTATGGTTTTTCATTGGCTATGTACATTGAGATACATGGACCATACCCATTAAGAGGCCCACCTCCATAGGCAAATAATTTGAATGTGATAGGATTGAGCATTTTTAAGGGTTATGAGCTTCGTTTTTAAAGCATTTATTGGTGAAGAAGTTAATCCTAACCTGGCAATGCTTATTCACAGTAATGCATTGAACTAACAATTGTTCAGGTTGGCTGTTCTGAACAATTGATAGAGCAGGCTTTATAAAGACAACTGCTGCTACATAATCTCCCTGTATATTGAATAAACTGCATGTCACTCCTATGTGTTTAACAGACTCTTTTTTTTTTCAATTTGTGATATACTTGCCCTTTTAACCACTCTAGATTTCATACACCCACTTAAATATTTGAATTGAGTGACCAGAGGCAGCATAGCATGGTGATCATAGATAAATAGATTGAGAACTAGGAAGACCTCTAACATGTTGTTACTCCGAGATCCTTGTCAAGTTGTTTAAATTCTCTTTTTTCTAAGCTATTTTCAAAGACTTTTAAGTTACAGAGAACTTGTTGACCTGTACTAGTACAGAAAGTTTCCTTGTTCTGGAAGTTCATTGATCAATGAAATCACAGGTTCAATCCCTATCCTCTGTTGGATATTCTTTTTTTTTAATCCATCACATCTTGTCCCCTTCCTACCTTTCCAATCTTCTTACACCTTACTTCACTTCTACTCTAAAATACATTATGGACGAAAAATCAATGATTAGATGTTAGAACAAAGAAGAAGGGGAAAAAAGACTCTGAGGTTTCTCTTTTGTACTACTGAAATAATGGCAGTACCATTAACAAAAATATAGAAGTGAGGAAGATGGGCAAATTTGAGAAGCAAAAGATTCTGAATTCTCAGGACCTATAAGTAGAACTATGTAGTAAGTCATATAAATATAGGTCTGGAACTCAGGAAGGTGGTACGAGAAAGATATGATTGTCATCTTCATAGAGATAATAATAATTGATAAATATGTGCCTTTTTGAAAGAACACAAATATTTTCCCATGTTTCCTTAGTGTCAATATACTTTTAAAAGTCTTATTTGGCATAGGATTTTAGTTTCCTTTTTTTTTCTCTTGTTAAGTAAGGAATCAGTATGGCCTTGCCATTCCAGATAGCTGTCTCAATAGAGCTTGGACATATTAATCAGACTTAGCAAGATTCACAAGAATTTGGGTCCCTTAGTCATCAGATTTCAATGATGTCAATACACATGTTACTCTGACGTATGTCTTTTCCTAGTATCATGGACTCTGCTGCTTTAGAAATTTGGATTCTGTCACAAGCTGGGGCTTTGTACTTTTGTCTAAACTTAATATTTACCAACACTATGGGAGACTTGGGGGTGATAGATTGATCAAATCAACTCTACTACAATGTGCTCTCAGATCCTTTCTGTCTTTGGATAACACATTTGTCTTTAAACTATAAATGTCTACCTTTCTTTTAAAACCTCTCAGCCAAAAGCACCATCATAAAAATATCTGTGCATAGAAGGTATTGTATCTGCAAATGTATATATACAAAAATATAAACATGTAATATATGTGCATATGTACATATATACTATATACATATGCAAATAAATTTGTTCATATATGCTTATATAAATGAATTTATGTAAGTATGCATATACATAAATATATACACGTTTTTTCCATTATACCTTGAAAAACATTGGAGAATATTTCTAGTAACTTTTCTTCTGTCAGTTGTGATGTATCACCACCTATTGATTTAGAGGATAATAATTGCTAAATATTCAGGGTGAATCAGTCAACCACCATCACACTCTCCAAACTACCAATGTTTTCCATGCAAAAAAATCACAGAAGCTAAGAGTTTGGAAGAGACCTCAGCTCCAAATTATATATGACCAGGACCGTTAGATAACATAGTGGTTAGAGTACTGGACCTGACATCAGGAAGACCACTTCCTGAGTCCAAATCTGACTGGAGATACTTTCTACCTGTGTGATATTAACTTTGGGCAAGATATAAACTTTGTTTGTTTCAGTTTCTTCAGCTATAAAATAAGTTACAGAAAAAAAAATGTCAAACCACTCTAGTATCTTTGACAAGAAAACGCCAAATAGGGTTAACAAAGCACTGGACAAGACTGAAACAATTTAACAACAAATACAAAAACTAAATCTGACCAAGACTCCCCTGTGGTCATCTAGACTCTTCCCAAAGACTTCTTTTTTGCACAATTCTAGCTGTTAGGAAACTTTTCCTGATATCTAGACTAAATCTTCTCTACACCTACCAACTGCTCTTCCTACTTCTGCCTACTGGAGCTAAACAGAACAAGTTTAATATCTCTTTCACATAACAGTGTGAAGACAACTATTTACTGGAAGACAACTATTCCTTCTTCATTAGGACTACTGAGAACATTGCCACCAAAACCAAAAGAGAATAAATAGCTAGAAAGGGTATTCCCTATGGGTGTTTGATATTTGGAAACTAAAATTTTAGGTTTATTCAAAATACCCTAAAACCCTCGAGGTGTCTCTTCAAATCTTGGGTCACAAGTTGAGTGTAATTTTTTTTTATTTCACAAGTCTAATTCTGAGTATTATAACACCCCATGTTGAGTTCCTTTTAGGTGATTTATTATCCTCTAAATATATAACTTAGACTATAAGATGGATGGCACAGGGTTAATGATTTTCCTAACTTGGGAGGATGTTTCTTAGCATTCTATGAGGTCTTGGAAAGAGAAGAAAGTCCTATGGGCTGTTGTAAAGGAAAGAGATATTTATTTAAAATTCAGTGATGGCTTTCAGCTCTCTAAAGTCAGTGCCAATCCTCCAAAGAGAACCACATGACAGTAATAAAAGGGCATTCCACAAAATAAAATATACAAGAGAGACAAATATAACCAGAAGTCTAAATAATATCTATAATGTGTCATCTAATGGTTCTCAGGTAGTATGATTGTCTAGGGGCTCCCACAGCAAATCACAAATCTGGAATTGAGCCACTGAGACAAGCAAATCCTCCTGCTACTGCTGCAGAGGGGAGTCCCTTTGTGAAATTCTGACAGCCTGACTTTCAAAGAACCAGATGGATTATTTCCCATCATACCAGTACAAGTCATGTTTGTTTGGATGTCTCACAATTCTTCCTCACCCTAGTCTGGTTGTCTTTACATGGCCTTCACCAAACCACCTCTTCGGGTCAAGATTCTTTACAATTTTACAATGTATTTGCTTCACTTCCTTTGATCAAGTTGTATCAACTTCCAAATTTCACATAGAAATATCACAATGACTATAGAAGTAATTTTTAAAATTCAGCAACCAATTATCAAAGATATTAAAGTGAACATTGTCAAAATATATAATTCCCTTTCAAAATTGAAGAAGCCTTAAAGTTCAGAACTGTATTATTAAAAATCAGGGGAAAATGGACAGAAGAAATAACATCTTGGGAAATAGATAATGAAGGTCTTGAGAATCAGGTGATAGATGAGCAAGTTCTAAAATTTTATGAATTAAAAATAAAAATAACTTAAAAGAATCACAGATTTTATTCCTACTGGTCAGGCTTGAGGCAGAGCACAGGGAGATGTCCTATTAATTTTAAAAAGGGAGGAGACTGGAAAGAGCAAGAAAATTTACATCAGAAGGTACCTGAAATGAAAAACCAAGTAATGAATAAAATCAACAAAAGTTTACTGTCAAGGTTCAAAGCACTAGTACCTCCTCCCAATGGGGTGCCATCTTAATGTTACCTACACAGCATCCTGCTGTGTTTAAATTTTGCAAATCTGATCTTTAACTGTGAATTTCCATCCCCCTGGTTAATCTAAGTCAGAGCCTTAATGTCCTTTTGATGTCATTTTTTGCAAGTGAAGCTTTTTAAAGCAATGCCTGTATTACACAGAATGTGTGGTGCATTTTTACTAGTTTATTTTAAAAATGCTTTAGAAATCATATTTCCTCCATAGATATAACTAATGCCAATGGAAATGCAAGCAGCCAGATGATCAGCATGTACCTAGTAAAACTACTGGGTCAGAATAGATGATGAGTAGGGAAATAAAATACAGTCTGGAAAAATCAACAGGCTCCCCAAAAGGCAGCTGGATGACAAAGTAAGCCTCAGATACTTACTAGTCATATGACCTTGGGCAAGCCAATTGCCTTATTTTCCTCATCTCTAAAATAGGATACTATATCTCTTAGGTTTGTTGCATAGATACTAAGCATAAATCACTTTGCAAACCTTAAAGTACTATAAAATGTGAGATAATAGTAGAAGTAAAATTTATTAGTAGCAGTAGTGATAGTACTCAGAGGCAACTAGGTGGTTCAGTGGATAGAATGCCAGTCCCAGATTTGGTAGATTTCTCTTCCTGAATTTAAATCTGGTAGAAGAAGGAAAAGGAGAAAGAAAAGTGGTAATAGAAATGGCATTAAAAATTCTAGCATTCTTTTTTTTTTACATACACATCAAAAAACTATTTCTAAAATGAGGACATTAAATGTATTTTATTATGAAAAAGACAAAAAATATCTCCTATCTATTCTAATTAATCTATGATTTATACCTATTATGCTTCTAAAAAGCATTTGAAAAAGCATCATCCTAGCTATTTAATTTTCATGGCCTAATTATAGGTAAAAAATTTGCACAGACATTACATCAAGAAGGGTATATGTATGATAGGGCATGTTGGTACAAGAAGCTCCTGTTTCAGTTACCTCTTGAAGAATATCAAGTCATAAAAGTGGAATAAATAATTATCTGTTTAGCAGACATTTGGGGAGATGTGAGGTTAGATGAGGTCATACCTATTCGTTCACTTTCAGATACATAAAAACCTAATAATACAATAGGGGAAGTAGAAGCTATTTCCCAATATGATTCATCTTATTTCTCAATTACAGTTATTTCTTTAATGTACTCTTCGCCATTGAATCAGTGTCTACATTAAGTATTTTATTCTAAAATCTTTCTCTTACTGTGTCATACCAGTCAGTCTCCTCCAGGGGGAAATTGAGCATTATCCCAGTGGGGAACTTGGTACCTTTTTCCCTGCTTTCATTTGGAGAATGAAAATGTATCCTGTTCTCCCTTGCAAGTCTCCTTAATGACCTGAGAAAATTAGGAGCCATGCTTGATGAAGTTAGTATTAAGACAAAGGTTCTTTATCCTTTTTGTGCTATGTATTCCTATGCTATTTCGGTGAGGGATATGAATCCCTTATCAGAATAATGTTTCTAACTGTATAAAATAAAATGCAGGAAAACAAAGAAAATCAATCACTTGAAATCATCAAAATATGGAAAAAAGAAAAGAAAACCCAATTCACAGACCCCAAGTTAAGACTCTATGTTCTAAATCATCAGGATCAAGCATGGGGCTAATTGCCAAATTCAGCACACAACACTCCCTAATACAATCTGAACTGTAATCGAGAAATATTTAACAAAATAAAAAATGCAAAGAAGCATAGATGATGTTGATATTGGTTTTTCTAAGTCAATATGTAGCCATAAGGATCTTTATGTATGATTTTTTGGCCCTGTTTTTAGCACTGAGATGGGCCCCTACATAGGAATTTTTGTTCCTGGAACAAATAGCACAAATAGAGAATACTAAAATCTTGCTTAAGATGAGTCCTATGGACAATTGAAAAAAAAAGGAAGAAAAGAAAGATACATGTTAAAGAAATTTGCTGAATAAACTACCAACCAGAAGCCATGGGGCAGTACTCTAGACAGAGTTGAGGAAGAGCTTACTCTAGCAGACCATCTGCTTTTTTCCCCACTATTATTAATTAGTTATTCTTATTAAGTAGATTCTAAGCTTAATTCTTTTCACACTGTATCAGATGTTCAAAATGGGTTAATTGCTTTACTTCAGTAGATAGTATTAAGACAAGAGTTCTTAATCCTTTTTGTGCTATAAAATACTTTGATATTTTGGTGAAGTCTATGAATCTCTTGTTAGAATTCCTAGAGTTGGAAGAAAAGATGCCTTTAAAAAACCTATAAATCAAGTGTTCACCAAATGATACCTGCATTCTAGTGCATAATTGGTGAAACTGCATCAGTACTCAAAATGAGAATTCTTCAGTATTATGAAAAAAGAGAAACTATAGTGAGATTTACATGATCTGATTTAGAGTGAAGTAAGCAGAGCCAAGAATACAATATACATAATATCTATAAGAACTTAAATGGAAATTACAATAACTACAAAAATATCAAAAGTAAATATGAAATTACAAAGAACATCCCAAGGAAGAAATACAAGAATACATCCCCAATCCTTGGCCAGAATGGAATACTCATAGGTATATTGCTAATACCTTTTTTTTTTCCCGTGGCTCACCTGCAGGTGTTTACCATTTATTATTTTTTTTATATATAAAGCTTTTTATTTACAAAACATATAAGTGACCTTTCAACATGGACCTTTGCAAAAACTTTTTTTCCCAAGCTTTTCCCCTCCTTCCCCCCACCCCCCAGCCCTAGATGACAGGTAATCTAATACATGCTAAATAGGATAAATTATATGACAAATACAATACATGTATACATATATATACAATTATCTTACTGCACAAGAAACATCAGATCTAGAAAGAGAAGAAGAAAAAACAACCTAAGAAGAAAAACAAAATGCATGGAAATATTCACAGAAAGCATTAAAATGCTGTGTTGTGGTTCACTCTCAGTTCCCACAGGCCTCTCTCTGGATGTATATGACTATCTTCATCGCAGCACAACTGGTTTGAATCACATCATTGTTGAAGAGAACCATGTCCATCAAAACTGATCATCATATAATCTTGTTGCTGTGTATAATGTTCTCCTGGTTCTGCTGATTTCACTCAGCATCAGTTCATGCAAGTCTCTCCAGTCCTCTCTGAAATCCTCCTGTTGGTCATTTCTTACTGAACAATAATATTCCATAACATTCATGTACCATAATTTATTCAGCCATTCTCCAATTGATGGCCATCTTTTCAATTTCCAGTTTCTTGCCACTACAAAAAGGGCTGCCACAAACATTTTTGCACATGTGGGTCCCTTTCCCTCCTTTAAAATCTCTTTGGGATATAGGCCCAGTAGAAACACTGCTGGGTCAAATGGTATGCACAGTTTGATAACTTTTTGAGCATAGCTCCAAATTGCTCTCCAGAATGGTTGGATCCGTTCACAGTTCCACCAACAATGTACCAGTGTCCCAGTTTTCCCACATCCCCTCCAACAGTTATGATTTATCATTTCCTGTCATTTTAGCCAATCTGACAGGTGTGTAGTGGTATCTCAGAGTTGTCTTAATTTGCATTTCTCTGATCAATAGTGACTTGGAGCACCTTTTCATGTGACCGGAGATAGTTTCAATTTCTTCGTCTGAAAATTATCTGTTCATATCTTTTGACCATTTATCCATTGGAGAATGGCTTGAATTCTTATATATTTGAGTCAATTCTCTATATATTTTAGAAATGAGTCCTTTATCAGAACCTTTAGATGTAAAAATATTTTCCCAGTTTACTGCTACCCTTCTAATCTTGTCTGCATTCATTTTGTTTGTACAAAAACTTTTTAACTTGATATGGTCAAACTTATCTATTTTGTGATTAATGATGACCTCTAGTTTTTCTTTGGTCACAAATTCCTTCCCCCTCCACAGGTCTGAGAGGTAAACCATCCTACATTGTTCTAATTTGTTTATAATATCATTCTTTATGCCTAGATCATGAATCCATTTTGACCTTATCTTGGTATAC